>BJBW01004414.1:0-20250 GCA_004320125.1 Scolopax mira
GAGGGTGGTGAGACACAGGCCCAGGTTACCCAGAGAAACTGTGGCTGCCCCATCCCTGGAGGAGTTCAAGGCCAGGCTGGATGGGGCTTGGAGCAACCTGGTCTGGTGCGAGGTGTCCCTGCCCAGGGCAGGGGGGGTGGACCTGGATGACCTTTAAGGTCCTTTCCAACTCTAACCATTCTATGATTCTATGATCTTCCCATCTCATCCGATGAGTTAAAGGAGTGATGCAGGTTGTCTGCAGCAGAACAGGCACCAGCCCCTGGAGCTTTAACTAACCCCAAACAGCTTCTTCCTTCTGCAAAATATTCCCTGGGTCTGCCGGGCTAGATAAGTTCATGGCCATTCAGAGTCTGTTTTGTAATGGTCACAGGAGGACACGTATCACCGAGGGACGTGGCTTTGGTGCTCAGCAGAGGTGTAGGGGGGATCGGTGCAAGTTGTGGTGATCAGACCCTTGCTGAAGCCACCTGAGCTGGGCTTTTGTTCTCAGCCCGCGCCGAGGACTTGTGATAATATGGTACTTATGTTCTTTGGGATGTTGTAAAGCCATGAGCTGATCTGTATTGAACATGTCATTTGTATTCCCACGCTGTTTTTTAAGCAAATCTGTCAAATAAAACCAAAAAAAGCCTGAAAAGAGGAATGCAAAGGAGTGCTTACATAAGGAATTCGCTGCGCAGGCAGCCATGGCCACTCTGGGCACTGGTGGCTTCCTGGCTTTGCTGTCCTCCAAGAGGAGGAAGAAATGACCTTGAGGAACAGTTTTGGTCTGTGTCAGAGAGCAGAACCCAGCCCACCGGCTGACACCCAGACAGGGGTCCAGGGCCACCTCCGGCCACTGTGTCACTGGGTTTGTCCATCGGCTGCTGCTCCCTCCTGGCCCTCAGCATCCTCCCGGCTTTGGGGCTGCCTTGCAGTGAGTCCACCTCCCTCTCAACAGACAAGGAGGGTGAGCTCTTCCTCACCCTCCCTCTGGCTTTTAAAGACCTCATCACTTCCAGGATTGTTTTTTCATGCCCTCCTGTGCATAGTTTCCCATTTTTTCACTTTCTGAGCACCTGGCTAGCAAAAAAAAAAAGGTGTCTACAGGCAGATCAGCACCTGCAGCAGCAACGTGGGTCCTTCCTCGAGCACATGTAGTGAGTCCCCAGCAACGTAGGCAAGGGACCTTGGGGAAAGGAAACATAAATCTGCCATCTGTGGCAATTTAGCATTTACCAGTCATATTGCACCGGGGCACTGTCACTTTGAATGAGTGTTAAAGCGTTTCCTCTCTGTGGCCTGAGCAGTCTCCTTTCCCCATCAAATTGGCCATGGCGTGCCGTAATAAAATAGACATACTGTGGCTGCGAAGGGTCACTCAGAGGGGCTGGCTTTAACTCGGGGAAGTCCCCTTCTGAAGGAGGCATTCAATTAAAGATTTATTGCAATTCTGCAATGTGAAGCCACAAGGGTGAGTCTTGGTATCTGTGCTGGGGTTTGAAATTAACACCCAAGTAGGAATTTGCCCATGATCCATGACCAATTTGATGGGGAAAGGAGACTGCTCACTCATTCAACTCATGGTGCCACCAGAGCATTTCCCCAGACCTTGCTCCCACAGCTGAGCACAGCAAAGCACCCGGTGCAGCAGTGGCTGGAGGCATTTGGGACTTGCAGTGAATGGAGCAAAACAGGGCTGTCATCTTCTGCTACAGCTGCTGCTGCTGATGATGATGACAATGATGATGATGGCGATCATGATGATGATACCAAGCCACGTCTGAGCACCTGACCCTTGCTGGAGGCAGGGCTGGGTGCTGGCTCTCCTCTTAGGACCCAAACTCCTGGGCAAGAAACCAGCGTCAGGAAATACAGGGCAGGTTCTGCCCGAGGAGATCCCGAATTTCTGCCGAGCATCGCAAAGTACCCACACACTCCCCGCTCAAGTGCAGGTGCTTGGAGAGAAGCTGCTGCTGCAGTAAAGCCAGAGGAGGGGAAGCTGTTGTAAAGGAACAGGGCTCTGTGCCCAGATTTCAGCCATAACACTTTCTTTCAAAAACTCAATAAACCCATGTTTTGCAGCGGAAAAACTGTCAGACTTTTAATTACCAGCCATCGTTACTGCGTTATCATAATGGGAGCGAATAGAAGCTGCTGCTCTGTGGCTGCCAGATGTTCCCGTTCCCCCTTGTTACAGCAGGGATGAGCCAGGGAGAGGAACTCTGGCCCTGGCTAGGCACAAATTGGGGATAAAGAGCTGTAAAATGCCTTTTGGCATAAAAATAGCCTCTGCCCTTAAAGCAGACGGGAGAAAAACCTGTGGAAGGGCAGTCAGCCCTCATACACCAGCTAAGGGTCAGGAAGAAATCTGTCCTGGGGGCGATGCTGTCTGATGGACTGTGTTTGGAGCTGCAATGCTCTGCCGAAAGCGCATGGCAGTAGCTGCTGCTGGAAACCTGCTGCAGACCTGCCACCAGACCTGGGAGTCCACAGCATTGCTCTAATAGGTTTTGCATTTTAAATATTAAATGCAGCATTAATATTGTAATTCCCATCTGTTAAATCAACACCGGGAGTGCTCCGTTACGTCAAACACTCTCTCTGACCCTCGCAGGAGTCCCAGAGTGCTGCAGAATCTGCCCTCTCAGTGGGTTTTGGAATCATAAAATCATAGAATTGCCTGGGTTGAAAGGGACCTTTCAGATCATCAAGTCCATCAACCTAACTCTGACAAAAAACATCACTAAACCGTATCTCTACCCATCTTTTAAATACTTCCAGGGATGGTGACTCAACCACTTCCCTGGGCAGCCCGCCCCAGTGCTGAAAAAACAGCTTTTAGCTGGTTTTGGTGTCAGCCCAGTTGCAGCTGAAGCTTCATGAGGGCATTAAACTGGTGGCAACCAATTAGTTCCCTGGAAGGGGATGGAAGTGCAGGGTAAGGACACCCCATGGGACCATGCAGCCGGGCCACCAGTGTGTGGGAACAACATCCAAAGGTGTCCTTCAGTGAGGAACAGGACCTGCATGGAATCAAAAGGGAGAAAAAGTACAAAACAAGGAACTTGGATCACTTTATCCCATAGCAACGAGCCTGTTCAACAGGAGCGTGTTCACAGCAGAGCCCTAAAAAAGGAGCTGTTAAAATAAACATAGGCATATCTCACACCTCCCTCTTCCCTGAAGGATGCTCTCTGGAAGCACATGTGGACAAACTAGGGAAGGGAAGAGGAGGAAAATAGTGATGAAGGGGAAGATTAAAGGTACTCTAATTAAGTGCTGAAATTAATCCTCTGTTGTCTTTCACTATCTAATATGTTTAATCATTGTGGCTTCTCTGTTGTTCATTGATGAATCCAGCAGTCTCTTTCAGAGCATCTGGTCATATTATTCCCTTGTTTAATGATGGCATAAAAAACCCCAAGTGTTTTCCGTGGAGTTTTTGCCCTACATATCGAATGCCATCTTGTAGGCAGGTAACGAAGAGACCCTGTACCTGGTGGCTCACAGCCTGTAGTGATGCTCAGCCCATGTCCCTGTTGTTCCCGGCCCCATCGCACACCCCAGAGCATCCCCAGCACAAGGAAATGTTGCCACTGGGAAGGGAAAATCCTGCCAGGGCTGAGAGGCAGCAGAGGTGTTACGGCAGCATACCATTAGCAGGCTTATAAATGTGGGAATTCATCACTGGAACAAGTAAAAGGTCTCTCTGCAAGCACCCTTTTAGCTTGGAGGTGGATGGCTGGTTTCAAGGCTTATTTTCCCTGCTTTCCATGTATTGCCTTGCTATGTGGAGGGATAAAAAAATCCTGGTTTTTTTTCTTCTGCAAACTGGAGTAAGATTCCTGGAGCCTTTACAAGCCTGTGCTGCCCTTGCTTGGCAACTCCTGGGGTGGATGACAGGAGCAGAGGAGGTCTCTCCCGTGGATAAGCAATCTCCCTTCCCTCTGGGTATGCAGCCCCTTGGAGACAGAGCTGGGAGGGTGCACAATGCACCTGGAACCCCCCAAATTTCCTATGTGCATGCATATAACATCTACCCCACCATCGTGTTGCTTCCAGTGGCACCAGAGACCCAAGCAGAGTCAGGTATGAGTGTGTTGGTCTCCAAGGGATGGCCAGGACCGTGTTATTTTGGGGTTAGCATCACACTTGCATTTTCACCCCTTCCTCTTTCCCTTCTTTTTGTTTTTATCTTTGCATCAGAGCAGATCGAATCACCAACGTGTCACCGTCACCGCAGAGCAACTGAAACTGTGACATGATTAGAGATCAGGGCAATAATGAGACAGTTTATCTTCCCTACACATACAGCACTGGAGGAACCATTGGGAAATAAACAAAAAAAAAAGCTTCAATAAATCATATTGTCTCTGCCGCAGAAGTAATAACACCAGCAGCCCCAGGTGAGGGAGAAGTTTGCTCCAACACCAAGCTCCTGAGGTGAGTCTCTGCTGAACCCTCCTGACCACCTCTGGGCAGTGGGGCTCGGTGGCCAGAATGGGGGTGCAGGGGACATCCAGAGCCATGCAGAGCCCTGGGTAACCCCATTCCTATTGAATTCAGTCCTCTGCTGGACATGGACTGTTCTCTTACTGGTTTAGGAGCTTTTTGCCCCGGGGAGCTGTTTAATTCTGTAAGGGGGTGGTTTGCTCGAGGAAGGTGGGTTTATAAGGGGAGTTCCACGGGCAGCACGAGCTATGCATGATTAGCCAGGCTTTTGTTCTTCTTTGTTTTTTTCCTTGATAAACCACAATTTCTTGCTGAAAATACAGGTGCAGAGCAGTTTTGTCCAAGCCCTAAACCTAACACGTGTGGAGGAGCAAAGCCTGGCAGCAAGCAGGGCTCGAGGAGACGGGAGCAGAGCAGCTCCCACAGAAGCTGAGCAATGCAGGCACCTGGGCTGGGGGCAGCAGGGTGTTTTGTCACCTCCATCCTCAGGCTGGGCATCATGTCCCACCAGATCCCATGTCCCACTGCTGGGGTGGGTGGCAGGGCTCTCCCTGCCCCTGTAACAGCCCCACCTCTGCAGGAGAGACCTCCAGCCCAATACTACAGATTGGACACTCCATCTTCTCTTGCGTAATTACTGGGCTGAAGAAAAAGAGGCTCATAACGACTTCCCACTCATGTGTCCAACCTCCTTGCAAATGGCTTCTTGCCCTGGTTGAAACAGAATATTGTGAGACTGCCATAAATAGGGAGCAATCAAATAATGCTGCAGCCCACTCCCATCTGCCAGGGAAAAAAAACCTGCCCGAGCAAAAGCAAGAGAGAAACGGGAAGAATCCCTTGATGAGGAGAAGCTGAGGGAGCTGGGGGTGTTCAGTCTGGGGAAGAGGAGGCTGAGGGGAGACCTTCTCGCTCTCTCCAACTCCCTGAAAGGAGGCTTTAGAGAGGTGGGGGTTGGTCTCTTCTCCCAAGTCACAGATGACAGGACAAGGGGTAAAGCACCAGGGGAGGTTCAGGTTAGATATTAGGAACTATTTCTTTCCTGGAGGAACCCGCCGGTTGTAAAGGAATGTGCTGGAGTGCAGACATCTGGCAGAGAGAGTCAGGCGTTTTCTTTCTAATATGCTATTGGCAATGCTATATGAAAACATTGATGAAAAATGAAGCCAGAGACCGGGGGAAATGTGTAAAAGTTTGTAATCCAGACTTGCATCACTCTGAACGTGACCGTGTGGGCTTGGCTTATGAAACAGCAAGAGACCAGTTCTTCTGCTGGGGAAAAATAATAATAATAATAAAAAAAATCAGTTCAGCAAAAAGTAGGGTAGAACTCAGGATCCCTTTGCAGGAGCCACACCAACATATGCTGGGGGGGCTTTACCCACACACTGGGACAAGGATGCTCCTGGTAGGTGACAGGCCACCCTTGGTGTCCCCATATATCCTGAAGCAGATCAGCAACCCTGGGGATGCAAATGTCCTCTGGCTTCATCTCACCCAGGCCCTTAGGGTGGCTTTGCAGGCTGTGACCTGCCCTGGGCTGGCTTGAGATGAGCAGGGTGGTGACACCTCTCCTTACGCCCCCCACACCTTTTGCAGGTGCTTCTCTGGGTTGTTGATGGGGTATCAGATAAATGACTTCAGCTCTGCAAAGAGCAGATTCTCTGCAGCTGCCTCAGAGGACATCTTGTTTGTGCTGAAAGGTGAGAGTGATCCCCTGGAGGACTTGGGAGTGGGGTTGATGTGTTGGGGGGGGGGGGGGGGGAGACTGCTCTTTTCTAGGATAACCAGCAAAGGCAAAAAAAAAAAACTCCAAAAAAGGCTTAATCAGAAGAAACCTTTTATTCTGTTTTCTCTGGCTCTTCTACCTGACAAGTTGTAGTAATATCAGTCCCAAATGATCTATTGGAGAGGGGAGGGAGAGGGAGGACCAGTTCCACTCACATCCCCACCCCGAGCGAGCCCGTGGTCCCTGGGGACACATTGGGGCTTGGGTTCCTTCAGCCTGAGACACAACTGATAACAGGGGGGTGTCCTTGCTGGTGGCAGCGCTGTCAAAGGTGTGTTGGGAAAATACAGGACTGGAGGTTCTGGGCCAGTGCTTTGGGTTGGGGTCCTGGGTGAGGGGTGATCTCCCCCTCCCTGTCCCCTGCAGTGACTTTTCAGAGGGATGGAGTTGCCCAGAGCCAGTCCTGAGCAGAGACCTTGCACACGTAGGGAGAGTGCTGATTCATCTCCCTGCCACTTGAGACAAAAGAACATCTAATTAAGTCACCGGCATATAAATAAACGTTCAAGGTATAACCTCGGGAGCACAAAACAGCTCTGGAAAATCTCAGAGTTGCACAAAATGCTTTTCCTTCTCTCTGACAGGGCTGGAGCTCACCTCTGGGACTACCCCTTTGTTTGGAAAATATCAAAGAATGGGATTTATTCTTTTTTTTTCCTGTTGCAGTATTAGTTTTTACATTAAAATTAGGTAATCTTCTCTTTCCCTGCAGTTCATCTGTGTCTCGGGTACATCAAGCCTTTGATAACCCTCCAAATTTAACTCGGAGCAGGGCCCACTTTCCAGCTCGATCAAAGGCTGTGTGGGGTCTGCACCCCTTTTCAGAAGAGAGTGGAAAACAACAGCAAGTCCAACAAAAACAGTAAACAACTAATTGCCGGTGCTGTTTAATTGCCAGCACCCTCGGGTACTAATGGCAAAGCTCATGTGCCTGCAGCTGCAGGAAGGCACCAGTCTCTACGTTTTAATTAAGCCTCATTAAGTGGACTTTGCATTCTGCTCAGAAAGTGGTCAGATCCTGGCTTAGTCTTGCAGCAGGAGGGAGGAGTGTGTTAATAAAAGCTCAGACTTGGGGTTGGGAATTATTTGGGGTTTTTTCCTGAAGTGTCACAGCTTTGAGCCAGGGCTCCTCTGCCCTGTCCCCCAGCATCGTTCTGCACTTTGCAAACTGCTGATCATTGCTCAATGTTGTTTTCCCAGCCCAAGTAGATGGCCAAGGCTGAGTTAAGTCCCCAGGGCTATGCAAGCATCACCTCCTCCCTTTGGAAGTGTCTGCTTTCCATAACAAAATAAAGCATCGTTACTTTTATGGCCCTTTTCCTCTGAGCTCTTCCCATTAATACCCCAAAAGAGGCTTTTGTTGCATTTGCATAAAAGCTTAGGTACTCTAAAACATCCAAACCGTTTGTTTTGAGGTTAATAAATTACCACATTGGCGAGGAGGAGCTCAGGATGTTTGTGAGAAAAGAAATCCCTTGGTGTCTCCCCTCCGCAGGCAGTGCTCATTAGGGCTTTTAGGGTGTCTCTGTTCTGAGGCCAACGAGACCCAATGGTAAAAATAAGGAGGGAGGGGGGTAAAATAAAGGTCCTCACCCGCCCTTTCCCTCCCACAAGGGGACCCAGACCCGTCCTTTCCTGCTGCCCTGGAGAAGCTGGTGTTCATGGCTGTGCCAGGGAGGAGGTGGCTGTTCCTTGCCGAAGGCGCTGAGCTGATGCTGACAACTCCTGGGATGGACTTTCCTGCCAAGGACCATATTTTTGAGACAGCAAAGCACTAATCATCTCCAGTGGTTTGACTGATTAAAAAGGAGAAAATCTGAAAGTTCTTGCACTGAACATGAGTAATAATAATGTATCCCTCTGACTGCTCTGAACAGGGGGCAGGGAGGTTATAATTAAATCCGTAATCTATGCACGTACCCCACTGCTTTCCATCACTTGACAATTTTTGGAGGTGATGCTGCTCCAACCCACGTCGCGGGCCCATGCTGGCTGTGCAGGAGTTTTCACCATCCAAGTCTCAGAGGCATCTGCCTAATTGCACCAGTGATATTTTTTTTAATGCACTTTCCTACATTGCCTACATCTGATAAGGTCAAACCCACCTTGAGGACAGCTGCCTGGCTGTCTATTTTGGCTTTTCCTCCCCTGGATCCAGGGAGGACACAGCTGCTCTGACCTTTTATGTAAACGTATTGAAGGTGATCAAGGAACACACGTGTATTTCCCAAAGCAGTTTGGAGGAAGTGTCTGGAGTGGATTTTATTTGTAATGCCAGCTATCCTAAAGAATCACTGGGAGGATGGCAGGGATCTTGACTGTTTTTAATGGAAAATTAAGATAAGTAAAGAAAGGATATATCCAGGAAGAACATCCCTGTCTAAAATTGGAATTGGAATATTACGGCCAGAAAATGAAAGAAAGAAAGAGCAACCAGCCTGCTCTGTGGTCTTCAGCAAGGCTGGTTTTTCTTCTACTTTTGTTTTTGAGATTTGGGACCTATGCTGATGAAAGATAAGAAAAATTAATCCAGATTTTCTAATGGGTCCTTGTGAGGTATGAGTTCAGGGTGACCTCATTGATGTGAAATGGGCTCAACCATGTTATGGATGTGAAACTGGGAACTACAAAATGCTGCTGAGTCCCTGGTGAGGTCCCTGTTCTGCACTGACCCTGGCTACTGGTCCAAATGGTGGCCACCTCAGCCAACACCGTGGGCTCAAAGACCAGTCTTTGAGGGAGGGACCAGATTTGGGAACCGGTGACTGCAGAAAGCTGTGCTGACCCATTTTCCTCTGGATGGTGGATACAGGGACTGGTAGAAACTCCATAGCAACTGGATGTGGACGGTTTAATTATGAAATCCCCATGGTGCTCCCTTGCAAAGATAAATGGATCCAGGATATTTTCACCTCTTGCAGCCAATAAACTCCTCTATATTTAGAAGGTCCTGTTCCACTTTGCTGTGTGCTGGGCAGTGGCGCAGCTTGAGGAAGGACAACGCTTTGGACAAGTGCATCTAGGATGGCACATGACATGTCCTTCCAGGAAGGTTTGTAAGTCTGAGGAGTCATCCATCGCAAGGCACTTGGGGTTGTCACCTCCTCCCAGGCAGAGCTGGTGATACTCACCCTCGATCACCGTGGTGGCGTTTCACACTCATTTGGCCCCAGTGCAAATAATAATATTAGGTATAACAGAGAACCCAGTAACCCCATCCCAGATACTCCTACGTGGGGAGACAGATCCAGTGGTGGTGTTGGATCAGTGCGTATCAGACACAGAAGACTTGAAAAAGACAAGAGCAGACCAGAAGAACTATATTATTGAGGCTATTTTTAAACACTTGTGTTCTTTCCTGGTTGTCTTTTGTTTAAACTCTCCACAACAGCTCAGGTCAGCTCTTATTACATTCCAGCTGTCCCTCCTGTCCCCTGGCACAGAGTATTGAGACAGAGACAGTGAGAACTTTTAGATGGTGTGATAAATAAAATAGATGCTATTATTAAAGCACTGTCCTGTTTTCTGCTGCCATGGTATCTCTTGTCTCGTCTGGCTTATTGCTGATGTCTTCTGTCAGCCCTGCTTGCCTTTCTTGGGTGTATGATTTATGGTCCAGGGAGACAGAGCAGAAACATGTGAAAATTGCAAATGAGGGTGCTGGGAGGAGCACAGGCAAGAAGACAAGAAGTGACTGTGATGAGGATGTGCAAATGGGTCCTTGTCCCCCTCCCCTCTGACAGGGAATGGTGTTGGGGACAGACAACCAAGCAGCTTGGCTCCAGGGCTCCGGTTTACAACATCCGAGCTGGGAGAAATAAAACCTGGAGCAGATCCCTGTTGGTTTCCAAGGTGAGACTTCCAAGGAGAGCTTTCTGAGCTGTGTGTGAATGCTTCCAGCATGGGGTGGCATCTGCTCCTAATGGTCTGGGCAACAGCCACTGATGTCCACGTCCAGGAAGAGCATGATACCCAGCAGCCAGATCCTCAGCTGCTGCAGATTTGCCTCATTCCTTCTGCTTCAAGGGGTTTGTCCTCTTTGCTATCCGTATCTCTCTTCACGTGGCTTATGTTTAGGCAGGACAGGCAGCCTGGCAGGAGAGAAACCACAGGCTGCTGCCTGCATCAGGAACCCATCCTCGCTGGTGGCGACTGCGGCTCAGCAGGATGCTGGTTTCATTACCATGTCTGAGGCTCATGATAATTGAAAACTCTTCTACTCGGTCCTGCATCCCCAAACTCCAGGCATCCCTCCTCCTGCCAACCCGAAACGTGGGAGGAACATTGAAGAACCAGATGGTCCCCAATTTTGGGTGCCTTTGATTGCCCCCTCCACAAGAGCAGGGCTGGAGAAGGGGGCTTGTGTCTCAGGGACGCTGCAGAGACAAAGCTTGTGAGCACCTGTGAGCTGGGGAGGGAGAGCGTGGCCAAAAGGGTCCCTCTAATCCTCCCCAAAATTCAGGGAGAAATGGGGATTTGGGTTAGTTTGAAATGAAAATTAAACCAGTGAGTCGTTTCATTTCCTTGCACCAGACGGCACAGGAATTCCAAAGGCTGTTTTGAGGCAGATGCTGCTCCTTTAATCTGGTATTTTGGCCAGTTATATACACGTGTACTAGTCCTGCTTGGATTACACTTTTGCATCAAGGATTACGGTTTAAATCCAGCAGTGCTTTTAATGCCTGGAACAGGGCAAAGCAGTTGACAATATATTTCAGGAGTGAAAACACAGCCAGGGGGTTAGTCATTATAAAGTATGATGTAGGATTATACTGCAAGTTGGAGAAATCAGACAGACTGGTACATTTCCAGCTGTGTGTTTTTCTTGGGCCGTGTTACCCACTCATTGCTCAGTTCTGGATTCTAAAATAATTATTCCAGGGAAAATTTGATGAGCGGAGGGGCTCTGGAATACTAATGCAGGAACACTAATGCTCACCCAGAGGCTGAGCACTCCCTGGCAGATCACTGGACCACACAGGGAATCCAAATTAGTGGCATTTTGATCTACCTGTTTGTGAACCAGTGGAAACTTCAGTACAGGAGTCACTGCAGATGTACCAAAACCCACCGATATCCAAAAGTTGTTCAAGAGGAACCAGGGAATTTGGTTGCTTTGGGTTCATGGCAATTTAATATCCACCTGAAGAGACAAAGGTGCTGCCTATAAAGGAACAGCTGTAAATGTGTATACAAATCAAATATAAACAGTAGATGATTCAGGGTGCCCAAAGCATCCCTGTGAATGCAAATTGCCATAGTTGCACAGACAACATTTCTTCCTGTTGGCAGTGCTGAAGATGTGGGTAGATGCTTGCAGGAGATTGAGTTATGGGGGTTTAATAGATTGCAATTTATCAGCAGAGCCACTATGCAGAATCTTAAACTGTTAGGGTCAAAATAAATGAAAGAAAACAGTTCTTTCCCTTGTCCTGTCATCTCAGGAAAGTCTGGGTTCATCAAGCAGTTTTCTAGCTCCTTTTGGATCAGACCTTCTGTTTGCTACAGCACAAATCTGACAAAGCAGGTAATTATTCTGCTAAATAGACGAGTGAATTTGCTGGAAAATAAGCGTTGGCTGTAGCAGTGAATGCCAGTTGGGAAATGCAGCTACTCAACCTGCTCTGCAGCCCAGGAAGCCATCACCATGAGTGAGAAAGTCCACCCAGTACCAAAACCACCACTCTATGGGACTTGGGGAGAGAAGGTCATGGTCCCATACCATCTTTTTTTGGCTAAGGAAGGGTTAAATCTGTGCTGGCCAAGGTTGTTCCTCCACCCTGCCCCCCTGCAGAGAGGGTGCTAATTGAACAGGCTGATCAGCAAGTGAAACAGGTGAAGATAAAATTGGTGAGAACGAGGCTAATTAGCTCCACCTGCCCAAATTGCTGAAATACCCCCAGCTGAGGAGCCTGCCTTCCTTGGGTGGGCATTTGCCTTTGAGCAGGGAGCTGGAGCTGTGCCTGGGACCAAGCTGAGGATGATAGTTGCTGTTTGTCAACCCAACAGAGGAATCCTGCATCCCAGTGAGTACCTGGTACCCTTGCTGTCTGTGTGACCTTGATGGCATGGCTTTACGTTCCTTCCTCAGCTTCTTTGAAGCAACTCTGACCATCTGTGTGTCCCACGCAGGAGGCTGGGCAGACAGGCAGAAAGTCCTTGTCTGAAGATCCCAGCATCACGTCCCTTTCCTCACCTCCTTCTTCAGGGTTCTGGGTTTGCTGGTAGGAGCTCTTGCAGGGACTAGAATAGAATCACAGAATCTTCTAGGTTGGAAGGGACCTTCAAGATCATCTTGCTTAACCATCAACCTAACTCTGACAAAAATAAACACCCACACAACAAACAAAATGCAGCACCATCAGTAAACCACGCTTCCCTGCTTCCCAATACCACATCAACCTGTCTTTTGAACATCTCCAGGGATGGTGCCTCAACCACCACCCTGGGCAGCCCATTCCAATGTCTGATAACCCTTTCAGTGAAAAATTTTTTCCTAATATCCAGCCTGAACCTCTCCTGGTAACTTGAGGCAGTTTCCTCTAGTCCTGTTTACTGTGACTTTGGAGAAGAGACCAATCCTCTCCTCTTTACACCCTCCTTTCAGGTAGTTGTAGAGAGCAATAAGGTCTCCCCTCAGCCTCCTTTTCTCTAGGCTGAGTTAGGCTCTAGTTCCCTCAGCCTCTCCTCATAAGACTTGTCCTCCAGACCCCTTGCCATCAATTGGACCTCTTTGTTTGCCTCTCATTCCTCCTTCTGCCTGCTTTTGGTCACTGGTTGTGATGTGATTGTGACAAGGGAGAGGGAAATGTCATCTCCTCAGTGCAAGTGTGGGCTGGTTTCTCACTGGTTTGGGTGTGCATTAGTCACTGGTGTGGTCAAAGGAGGAACCCACCCGGTGCTGGGCAGCAAGGAAGGGTCATCCCTCTGTGCGGGGTCAGGCTTCCAGCCCACAAGTGACAGCCTGTTAAACACAGCCCAGCCTCCCTTGGCAGCATTAAACCAGGCATGGCTATTAAACACACTGTTAATGTGGCTACATTCAAATATTTTAACTCTTGCTTAGTATTAGGCATTAGCTGTGGCGGGCTGCTTTCTCTAAGTGTTTCGGAGAAAAGGTTGCTATTTTTCCAGTGATTCTCTAAGGGATTTGAACTCAGCTTGGAGTTTACTTGCAAGTGAGGTTGCATATCTCCCCCTGGGCCACTGGTCTCTTCTGCTGTGCCCTGGGACGTCGCAAGAATTGGCTGTAGGTTTGCACGTAGTAGTAATTGGCAGGGCTTCCGCAGCCTCCATCACTGGTACCCTGCTGGTAGAGATCAACTGTGCTCAGCTGAGCCGTCTGAGAGCACAGTCCTTTTATTTCATCTCCTCTTGCAAGTAAAAAGAGAGCTCAGAATGGCTTTACCAGTGGAGAGTGAAGTGAGTTCAGTTGAGGACTCTGTCTTGAGTCATCTTGGCTGAAAATCACTCTGGGTAAACTTTCCATTTCAGTAGATTTAGGAAAGCAGAAATCAAACTGCTTGGGGATTTTAGATGGTGGCAGAGGTTAATAAAATATTGAAGAGGTGTTGCCATCTGTAGCTCCTGGATGGATGGGGGAACAGAAATACCAATGGGGCATCTTACCTACATGTCAGGAGCAGGAGAGATTGCTGCCCTGTTGAGATGGACACCATCCTCCAGCACAGGTGATGTTTCCCAGGAAAAGTACACTTGTGATGGCCAGGGTGCCAGAGGACAATGGGGCAGATTGCAGAGTTTGCAAGGGATTTGCTTTCCAGTTTTGTGGTTTTTTGGTTTTTTTTTTTTTCTGCTGTTTGTAACTGCCACACTCAATAATGTGCAGGTGGGAGACAGCCCTGGGAATACCCTGCAGTGGCTGTGCACTTGTATAGCTTGCTACAGAGTAGGAGTCTCTTTTCTTATAATATTTTGAGTTTGAAGGGACCTTTAAAGGTCATTTAGTCCAACATCTTCAACTAGATCAGGTTGCTCACAGCTCTGTCCAACCCATCCTTGAACACCTCCAGGAATGGGGTATTTCCCACCTCTCTGGGCAACTTGGGCCTGTGTCTCACCACCCTCAGTGTAAAAAAATGTCTTCTCTATATCTAGTCTAAATTTTCCCTCTTTTAGTTTAAAGCCATTCCCTGTTGTCCTGTTGCAACAGACCCTGCTAAAGCTTTTCTCCAAATTCTTACTATAACTTCATTTAAATAGGTTGTTGTTACACACCTTCAACTAGAGCAAAGAACCAAAGGGAACTGTTTCCCTATAGATTTGATGTTGGCGTGGGACAAAAAAGAAGTTGTAATGAGACCTTATGTTTTGGGATGCTGTAATCCTATGTGCCAGGGCTCCTGGCACATGGACCTGCTTCCTGCTGTCATGGACCTTTCCCAGGGGAGGCTCCAGCAGCCATTAGGAGCATAGGGCACATGACACTGAGAATGGTATTGGGTCCATCTAGTGGAATAATTAGGCCCAAGCAATCTGAGAAGCTGCAGAGAAATTAAGTCATCAATTGTAACCTCAGCCCAGGCAGTCTAGTAGGCTTCTTCCCATTCTTGACCAAGAAAGAACTAAAAACTGAGTCTAGTGCTCGCAAAATGTGAGGCACTCTTGGTTTTCACATATGAGGTGGAGAATCCCTGGGAGAATTGAGCTCCTTGTTCCTGCTCAGCTTTAGCTGTAGATAGAGTCAAAAGAGCAGCCCTATTTACAGCATAAAGACAGATCCCTTTCAGTTTGTGTGTTTGCTTGATGTGGCCTATGGCAAAGAGACACTGCTGCAGCCAAAGGAGCTGCTCAGATCCTCCTCCAGAAGGCAACTATAAATAGGCTGCTTTGATGTATAAAGATGCTAAAAGGATAACAAAGGAAGGAAAACAACAAACATGCTGTTGGAAGTGTTTGCATCTTAGAGTTCCTAAATGCAGAGCTGGGCTGCAGAAGTGAAGCTCCAGGGAGGCTGTGGGAGGCAGGACTTGGTGAGGAGTTGATCCCCCCTGGTCCTCATCCAGTTTTGCTGGCATGGGGCTGAATGTGGGACACAAGGAAGTTTAGCAGTGACATGGGGATTAGATAAAGAAACTTGATTCTGGGTTCAAGTCTTCTTCTTGATCCTCCTGTTGAGTCTGGTGATGGTCTTGGCAGCATCTCTTCCAGCTCAGGTGCAATGGTAGCAGGTTTCTGCAGGAAGGACCTCAGTGGAAGTCTTATTGCTGAGTTACAATCCAAAAGTGCAAGTCATATTTTATTCTCTTTTTGGTTTTGTCACCATATTTCCAGCTTGGCAATTAAGTGCATTGCCTTCTGCTTTGCTGGGACTCACACACACCTTCCTCAGTCTAAAGCTGATCTGGGTTTAGAAGCAAGTTCCAGCCTGAGCTGGTCAGTTTGGTTTATCCTTCATTGTGCCTTCCCTGAGAAAACCCCCTGGGAATCTTCTTAGGATTTGGGGAGCTCGAAGGCATCCTTCAGCATCCCTTAGTGACTGGTGCTGGCAGCTGCCACATCCGGAGCATTCTGCAAACATCTGGGGTCAGTGAGGGGCTACAAAGCTATAAACCAAGGCCAAATCCTGCACAGTGTTGTCTTCTTCCCCTGAAAAGCCCCAGGCAGAGCCCTGGCTCCTCTCCACGGAGCTGGAGCCAGGTTGTGTGTTGCACTGGCTTTACTGGAGCCAGATGTGCCTTTTCTCTGCCTCCCTTGCGAGCGGGTGTCCATAATGCATCACATCTCTTCGGTACAAAATGGGCTTTTCCATTCCTTTTCCCAAACCTTTTGTTTTCCTGCGGAGCCTGCTGCGGGTGATGGGATGCATCTTCTCTGCTTGACTCCCAAAACAAGCCTGGCAGCTGCAGAGTCCAGGTGTTCTCGTTTCACCTCTGAAATGATGCATTTTCTTTCCCGTAGAAGTGGCCGTGTGCTTCCCAAATAGCTTTTAGTCTTTCCTTTAACCTTTTCAAACTCCTCACTAGCAGGGCCTGCTCTGTTATTTCCAGATTGGGTTGGCATTTCAACAGGAAAATAGCCTTTCCATAAAAATTGTCATTTGCAGCTGAAAAAAAAAAAAAAGGATTTATTGAATAAAAGAATGGATCTATGGATCTTTCCTTTGGGGGAATGGCAACGACAGCTCCTGGGTGCCTGCTGGGATGGCTGCTGTCTGCTTTGCTTGCTTTCTGCCTGCAAGAAAAGCCAGGTGGGCAACTTGCAGCTGAAAAGTGGCTCCCTCAAAAGAGATTTCATTTTTCCTGAGTGATTTTTCTGTAAAATATTCCACCTTTTTATTTTCTCTTCCAATTCACAGCAAACAAATACAAATACATCAGCTCCAATTATTTACCCCTCTGTATTTCCCCTAGGGCTGTTCTGCGATTATGTGCAGATAAATAAATTAGGTTAAACAATGGTAAATTGTCCTGAGCTGTCTTTTATTATCAAAAAGTTGTGTTGGCAACTAGATAATTTGCTGATGTTATTTTACGTGATCTTAGTTCCTGCATCTATTCGTGAGATTATTCCAAATGTTATACCAGTGCATTTAAATTAAGCATGAAAGTGTTTTAGGGCTTTTTGCAATGATTGCTTATTTATTTTATTATCAATAATAAATTTAAACCAAGGCTAGAAATCCCAGCTTTCAAGGACAGTAAAGCAGAGGAGGAGAAGCTGGTGGCACAGAAAAGCAGCAGCTCTTCAGAGGCAGAGCTGAGCCTGTGGAAAGGCTAAAGAGAAACTGAGCTGAGACTTCTGGGGTCTTCTGGTTCTTTCTCTTTTGAAGTCAGTTCCAGTGTCCTCTGGGCTTCGTAATGAAAGGAGGAAGATGATCTTTCTCACTGTCGTAACATTGTTGTTGGGCTTTCAAGTCCAAGTTTGTTGGACTTGAAGGCTTTTGGTAGGACTGGTAGAAAAAATTTGACCCTGTGGTTATTTTTACTGACAACATTTTGTTTTTCTCTAGAGAGCAACTTTTACACCCACTGCTCTATTTTCTTTGATATTCTTACAGCTTTTAAATAATTAGACTTATGCAGGGGTATTCTTTTTGTGTAATTAACTGGTTTCATTTTCCATACAGGCTTCTTTATAAGTATCTAAATGGTGGGTTGAAGGATGTTGGAGTCGGACTCTTTTCAGTGGTTTCCAGTGATAGGACAAGGGGTAACGGGCTCAGGCTGGAACATGGGAAGTTCTATTCAAATATGAGGAAAAACTTTCAGGTGAGGGTGCCAGAGCTGCCCAGGGAGGGTGTGGAGTCCCCTTCTCTGGACATCTTCAAGACCCACCTGGATGCTTCTGAGTGATGTGCTCTGGGCAATCCTGCTCTGGCAGGGGAGTTGGACTAGATGATCTCTAGAGGTCCCTTCCAATTCTGACAATTCCATGATTCCATGGTTCTTAAAGGGAGGAAAGCACTAGAGACAAACCACACCTTCCCCTTCAGCTCTACCTGGTTTAGATTTGTAAAATATCATCTTCCCCAAACAAGCCACCATCCTCGCAGGGCATCTGCCCCGAGAGTCAAGCAGTGGAAGTGGAGCAGTGATGGGGTGAGGGCAGTTGAGGGGTTCAGGTGGCCATGGAGAAGGGTTTCCAGCCCTTTGTTCTCTCCTACTTCAATCTAGAAAGGCTTTGTTTGCACACTGATTTTCTTTGTGTTGCAACTGGGCATCTGGAAGATGTCCCTAAAGATGCTGGTGGCTGTGTGAAGGTGGCTCTGCTAGGTGGCTTGGGCTCCTGTGATGGACACTCAAACAGGTCCTGAGCTCATACTCCCTGTGCCCAACTCTCCAAGTCTCCAGCTCTCTGCCCACTCATCCATGTGCTATCTCATTGAGAAATTGATTAATTGACCGTGGAGATTACAGCCTTTCTCCCTCTGTGTCTTAATTAAACTTGCACTGCTGCTCTGGTCCTGGCATAGAGTTCTCCAGCACCATGAATCTTAGAGCTTTGTTACTGGTGATGGCTTCAAAGGAAAGGACCTTTTAGTTTCCTCCATAAAATAGAATTAATGTAATGAGAGAAAAATCAATGCGTGAAATTAACTGGGATATGGATGATGCTGATATGCATCAAGGATTTCACACCCTCTGAGCTGTGTGCAGGGGTGGGGGAGTGGTTCCCAGACACCTGAAAAAATGACCCTCAGGTTTCCTGGCCAGTCCTTCTGAAAAGCCACTTCGTTTGAGCAGGACAATAGTGACACAAACCTTATTTCCCTAGAAGATGTTGGCACTCTAGGTCTTCACTTCCCACGCAGTAGCTGGGTTACCAGGCGTTCGCAGCCCCGGCAAGATGTGTAATGAAACACCTAATATATTATGACAAGTAAAGGGCTTTGCAGTGTGGTAGTTAATGTTCTTTTTCTTTCGCCTGTGTGGCTGATAGATCCTCTGCTGGTTTGTTTTTCAATTACTAGGTACAGTTTTAGTGACAAGGATGCTGTTTCTAGGGTTTTGAAGTAGAATCCTTATTATAATAATTCTTTAAAATTAGAGGGTGAATGGAAATGCCCCTGACAGTGAGGAATTATTAGTGCTGATTAGAGCCAATAGCAGTACAGGCAGGTATTAATAGACTGTTCCCTGCACATTTTTCTCCCAGCCTCTCTCTCTCCTGCCCTGCATACCTCGTTCTCTTACTTGTGCTACTTTCCAGAACATTTAATAGTCAGGAAACCTTGCGCTCCCAGATGTGAGGTTATTGCAGAGCAGAAGTCATCCAGCTTGCCAAACTGGCCAATATTTCTCCTGCAAGCTACTGGACTATACTGGTCCTCTGGTGCAGTCCATGGGGCAGTTCAACTGTGCTGGTTGGAGGGGCAGCAATTATTTGCTTCAGTTTAGGGGCTTTTGTAAGATTTTTCCTGAGAACCCATAGACCTCTTGTCCCACACAACCACTGCCTCTCACTGCTGACAGACTTGAGACTGAGATTGCTGAATTAATAGGTGTGAACATGCATTTGCAAGTGTAACTTGCTGATTTGGTCACCTTTTAAATCTAATCCTGGGTTTGCTTTCTCTAACTTGAACTAGAGGCACCTCTTAAGTCGTGTGATGTACTGTGTGGATTGATCTGAGCTACTGACACATTTTTGCTTGTGCAATCAGCGTTATTCTCTCAGGGCAGGAAAGCAGCCTCCTTTATTTCATGAAAGGAAAAGCTATAGCCCTGTCAGAGGAGACAGAGGAGCTGGAGTCCTCTGGAAGCAGGGGGAAATATATTATATGGTCACTGCCATAACTGGCTCCTAAATAAACACCAGGAGAGCGAATCATCTCGGTGCAATGTAAAAGAAAGAGGCAGGTCTGAAAGCTGAGCAGTGCCAAGGGATCAAGAGGGGTGTGAAGGCTCCGAGCTCTTTCACTGCTCAGGGTGGATTTCATTTACTCTGTGCTGGAGGGACCAGGAGGGGTGGGGAATGGCAACGTGAGTCAGGAGTGAGCCCTGGCAGCCCAGAGAGCCAACCGTGTCCTGGGCCGCATCAAGAGAAGTGTGGCCAGCAGGTCTCGTGGGATGATTCTACCCCTCTGCTCTGCACTTGTGAGATCCCACCTGGAGCTCTGTGTCCAGCTTTGGAGTCCTCAACACAGGAAGGACATGGACCTGTTGGAACAGGACCAGCAGAGGGCAACGAGGATGATCAGAGGGATGGAGCACCTCTCCTATGAGGACAGGCTGAGAGAGCTGGGAGTTCAGCCTGGAGAAGAGAAGGCTCCGGGGAGACCTTATAACAGCCTTTCAATATCTGAAGGGGCTTCAGGAGAGCTGGGGAGGGACTCTTTATGAGGAAGTGCAGTGGCAGGACAAGGGGCAATAGTTTTGAATTGGAAGAGGGGAGATTTAGATTAGATACTAGAAAGAAATTCTTTCCAGTGAGGGTGGTGAGACACTGGAACAGGTTGCCCAGAGAAGCTGTGGCTGCCCCATCCCTGGAGGGGTTCAAGGCCAGGCTGGATGGGGCTTGGAGCAACCTGGGCTGGTGGGAGGTGTCCCTGCCCAGGGCAG
>BJBW01004416.1:0-40386 GCA_004320125.1 Scolopax mira
GATTCAGAACATGATCGTGATCGAGGTGGGGTGTGATACCTCTGTGAAAGCAAAGAAAGACAGTTGTGTAACATATTTTTCTTTAAAAGAAATGGGCTGATACAAAAAATATACTGTGCTTCTTCCACAGCTTTTGCACACATCTCCACAACACAAGTCAGACAACATTATCCACACAAAGTCCATGAAGAAAACACAAATTCTAGGTTTCCTGCCTAAAATACCCACTTTTGGTGTGCATCTATCCCCCACAAGATTGTGTAGCTAACCGTATCTTTTCATACTCTGAGAGCATTTCACAAAGCTTGAGAGGGGCCAACAGTTAACCCATTATTTCAAAACATGAAAGAAAAAAAAGCAAAAAATCAAGGAAGAGATCATGATTTCCCTTTAAGTAACACCTTCTGGAATAACACAATTACTGCAGATAATAAACTTTTTTTTTTTCAGGATATTAAAGTACAGATGTTTCACTTCAGTTAGCAGACACTTAACTTGTAAAGACAAGCTGTATTTCAAAAATTACTGTTGTTCAGCTCTTCAGAAATGGGAAACCAGTTTAAGACACATTCCAAGCAATAAAAAAGAAAAAATTAAAAAATTATCCTTAGGCACAGCATTTAAGTAGGCAATAACAGCTACTTGTGGCACAGAGAAAAAACCTCTAATATTCCTAACTCATTATTTTCCATTACCCAGCTGGATACACACTTAGGTAAATTCTGTGAAGAAATTAGATGCTCCTTGACTCAATAAAGAAAAACATCTGGATTTTACTCAATTATTTCGAGCCACTTCTAAATGCAAGCAATATGTGCCCACCAGAAAAAAAAAAATCAAAAAGATGGATGTATTGGTTTATTCAGTTAATTACAGGCAAAGTCTTTAAGACACCCTGTTTATACAAAAAATAAATAAAGATAATCAGCCATAAAGATTTAGAGCTTCTCTATTCTTTGTGCTGAAGCAATGAATACCTTAAAAAAAAAAGCTTTCACAGATTATTTTCATTCTGAGGTTTGCCAAGAGGGTGCCAAAATGATGAAAAACAAGACATAGACACCCAAATCCCTGGCAGAAGCCAATTCCAATCAGCTTTAAGCTATTTTTCCAGAAGTCTGTTTACATAGTTTTTTCAAAACATTCCATTTAAGAGACTTCTTTCAGTGGATATCACAAGTGTCAAATACAAATGAAAGTTGTCAGAGTCAGCAAAGACAGATATAAGACTTAATGTCAATGCTGGCAAATACAGTTCTCATGTGAGGCTCAAACTCTACAACACCTTGGTCTTGCTTGGACCATCTAAGCTGTTAATTTTGTGGCTTAAAATAATTGCATCATGGGGATCAGTAGAAAAGGAGTTCTCAAATCCAGTGACTATCAATGTAAGAAAATCACACTCAGAGGAGCCTCTTAACTGCGAGCTTTCTAGCAAAAACTGTCTTCAGCTAAAGAGATATTGTTATATATAAAGTGTGGGGTTTTTTTTTTTGAGGATTTTCTCTTGCCAAAAAAAAAAAAGAACAACAAAACAGCAGGACCAAGCCTTGATTTGGTTTATGGTTACCCAAATGCCACCTGCTAAACTGATCCAGGAAAACACTGTGAAAGGGAAAAGTATGCTCAGTCAATCTGAAATACACCAGCATCAAACTCACAATTACAGAAGCTGTTTTCACTTTCTCCCTCTTCTACTGACTGAAAAACAGCATATCTATGCTGTGATTTGGGCCCTGTACTGTGAGTTATTATTAGAGAAGACACAAGAAAACTTTTACTTGAGTAGAGTGGGACTAAGGCAAAAAGCCTTCGGGATACCAAAGATTTGAAGAAATGAAACCTGCATTGAATCATAGAATGGTTAGAGTTGGAAAAGACCTGAAAAACCATTCAGCCCCCAACCAGTTCCAACCCCCGTGCCATGGGAGGGACACCTTTCACTAGACCATAATAAGCAGTGGCAGTCTTCAGAGAGGAAGGTAAAGAAAAAAGAAAAGCCACCAAAGGACCAAGCCTGCACATCTGTAAAACTGCTTCACCACCAGCACTGCACAGAAATCCCTTCTTGCTCATGCAGTGTCATTTATGACATTACACAGACTTGATCTCAGCCAGGGCTGATGATGAAATTTGACAAACCAGATGAAGCAGCTAAAAAAAAAAAAAAAAAAAGGAAACAAAAGGTTGACATAAAATGTCAAAAAGCAGAACAGCCAGCTTAAGTGACTCTGCCAAAGTTCCCAACAAATTGCTGTTTCTCAGCAGCGTATGCACAACGCTCAGAAGATGCAAACACCAGATTTTGGGAGGACCAGCACTACAGATCAGAAAAGGTTGTATACACTCAGGACAGCCTGAGGAAACAGCTTTGTCTACTGTTGTGTGTTACAGTCCTAAGGCTTAACAGAAAGAGCAATGAAATGCAACGAGTGGAGAAGAGTAAAAGCTTCTGTCACTTCTCATTACTTTAGGTCTTGCGGTTCGTATGGGACGAACCCGGCTGAATTCATTACAGCCTTTAAAAAGAAATAATCTTATTCTATGTTTGAAGATTCCTTGTAGCTGAGGAGGCAGCATTTGTGTTCCCAAACTATCTTTAAGTAAAAGGACAGCAAGGATGGGGGAAAAAAGTATTATAAAATGAACTGTCCTACAACAATAATTCATCCTTCTAAGCTAGAATCTGCAATATTCAACAATAGCTAAAGTGTCACACTAAGTCTCCAAGGAATTTCAAAACTCAAGGTCAGAGAAGATATTCTGTGTGAAATAAATAAATAGTCACATACTATTGTGCCTCTTCCTTTAATTTTTCGTCCAGATTTAGAGACTGATGGTTTCTGGTCAGCCAGAGCTGGTGTAGCATCAAGAAGCTTCCTACATAAATTAATAAAATACAAGCTTAGATGAAATAAAATCCCCAACAACCACAAATAAACTAATTTTAAATTAATCATGCAGAACATTCATCTTATTCATTTACTCTGAGATGGCAGAATTAAGAATTCAGGGTATTATCCAAGAAATAAAGCAAGACACTATGCAATGGAAGGCAAATCAACAAATACTTACTTTCAACTAAATCATAGCCCATCTGAACTTTCTACATGTAAATAAATGCTAACAATGAACTTGCAAACTATTCTGTTAAACTGGTCCATGGCTTTTCCAAAAAGAGGTTAACTTGTGTTTGGTGCACAAATCATGAATGGGCAGAACATTTTCAGGGTCTCAGTTCTTACAAAAGGATGCCTTAGGGGAGGGAATGGCAATTCAGGATAGTTTACAGACTGTAAAGCTTTGCTTCTTTCCTAAGCAATAAGAGGTAATTCTCCTTTCCACACTTTGTGTAATATCCTCAAAAGAAGCAGTTACTAAGGCTTTGAAAATGTAAGCAAAGTGATGTTTCAAGAAAAAGCTTATTGGAGTCTATTAACTGAAATTAAAGAAACCCCAAACTGATTTTAGAGTTACCTGGCAATGGAATGGATTAGCTCATCTGAGTCGTAAACCAAAGAAATCTGATAGCAAAAGAACCCAACTGCAATTTAGTGGAGGTGCACAACACAAATGGAAAGTAGCTTGTGAACTCATAACTTCTTTTGAATCAAAAGACTATTTTCTCTTATTCTCAAAATCATAGACAGGTCATAAAATTCTGGTCGACTCATTTTGAGCCAAAGTTTCTTCTTCACTCTAAGAAAGATGAAAAATCACCTCTCTCAATCAAGTCTACTCTCTGATCAAATATTTGCTGTAATTTACATTGCAAAATTTCTCCTGGAATTATTCACTCATGTCTTTTGCAGCATCTGTAATTGAGTTGCAATGTACATGACCCTTAAGGGCCAATGAAACTAACTCATTAGATGATGCTGAAAAACCATGACACAGATTGTGAGGAATATTACAAGGAAAACCATAAAAAGGACAATTAAATCAGCTCATTTGGAAATATCGATACTACAACCATCACTTACTACCAGTACCAGGAACAGAATATTAGTAGGAGAATTATGGCATAGTTTCCACCAAGTCAACATACTAAGAAAGCTCAATGATTCTTACGGTTCAGGCTCTACGCTGGTAACAGGCACATCCCTTCTTAGCAAAAATCTGTTTTCAGGCACCGGGGGTATTTCTTCAGGACGTACCACAGGTTTGTCCCTCTTTGTGCTAACATCAGCTGTTCTTTCTGTTATATCGCTCTTGTCGGAAAGGCTGCTGTGGGGAAAAGCAAGTTGAAAAATAAAATTTAGCTGTCAATTCATAAACAATTCTTGTTTCAAAGCCAATTCTGAAACAAGCCCACATGACTCAATCTTTAGGATGGCTGAAAAACCAGAAAGTGTTTCACTAACAACCCATTTTAGGCTAAAGAAATGATGGTGGACTGTTATTGGAAAGAAGTTCAATTCCTGCTTCACAGCAATTAATTTCGCTTTTAATTTGCCACAAAATATTTTAAAAATATCAATCAAAGACCTCTTAATTTGCCTGTCTCACTGTAACAAAAGCATGGGGAGTCCTATATACTCACATACTGAGACTTACAACTAGAGCAACTTTGAAGTATCTGCCTACAAAGATACTAAACTGTTTCACAGAAGCGCTACCCAACAAGCTCAGCTTTTTTGATTGGTTTTGTTTGCTTATAGAAAGCAACCATCAAAATCCAAACTGAAATAAAAGCATTTTCATATTCAGTATGTGAGTACTTCATAAAGCATAATTTCTCAGATTTTTCTGAAATCCTTAAATTTAAGGGACTAGTCACCGTCTTTGGTTTGAGGTTCGCTTGCACCTTGAATCCTCTTTCTTTTTCTCTTCCTTTCTTCTTTTTCTTGATTGTTTGGTTTTAGTTCTTCTTTTACGCTTTCTTCTTCTGCTTCTTTCATTTTCAGCTTCACTATCAGATGAAGTTTCTGAAGAGCTTGATGCACTGGAGGAAGAGTCTGAAGCTTCCGAGTCAGAACAGACTTTCTTCTTCTTCTCCAAAGCTTAAAAGAGACATTTTATATTTATAGCGTGTTTAAAAGTGTGTTATGTTTATTGTGTATATACAAAATAAACAATTTCATATATATATATATAAAAATACACACACACTGCGCCAGAGGAGCTCTCTGGATAAACTATGAATTTTTGTCACAATGAATTACATTAGAGTCTCATATAATCATGTCCAGTCTAAACCTATATCAACAAAATGATACAAATATTTTTTCAACAAAGACATTTGTAAAAAAATTTCTTCAGTTGCAATGAATTGAAATGGAAGAACTTCCATGCACAACTTCCACCCCATAAGACAATATAAGAACATTTTGGTAAGTCACACACCGTAACTTTATAACTGAAAATGAACATCATTTTGTGCCATAAAGAATATGATATAAAGAAAGGCTGAAAAATAAGTGCCATTTAAACAAGGAGGGTTCCCCCCGTTTTCTTCTTTCAAAATGTATTTGCAGTTGTAACACTGAATTCTCACCTTTGGGTTAGAATAAAATACACAGATAAGCAAAGACCATTTGAGTAAAAAAAAATGTTGTTCCTTTAGAAAGCAATGGACATGTTATAAAACAAAGTCAAAGATAAAAACAAAGACAGAGTTAGTCACACCCTCAGTTGTATATTTTTTGTTTCTACAAAATATTTCTACAAACTTTGTCATTCTCTCCTTTCTGCATCCTCATACTTTACGTTTTCTACCCTCCTGACTTTCTCTAAAGGATGAGGAAAGTCAAAAGTGGAGTAGAAGACTCAAAACACTCCACTACTTTACAACTGTCTATTGTTGTAAACACATATTTCCCAGGAATTCTCATGAAAAGGAAAATTATGCCGATAACATAAACCATATATATTAACATTACATGACCTTAAAATAAAGCTTTGGAAACTGCAAAAAAAATCAACTTCAAGAAAAGCTTATGTTTTTGTCTCCATCTTTCAAAGTCAGAAAAATAAGTTCTAATTACTTTTTGAGTATGTCACATTAATTAAGAAGAATTAGAGGCAAGCGTACCTTTTCCAAGGAGTAAAGGTTTAGATCAAAAAAACTTTTCCCTTGCTGTGCCTTCCTCACCTACCTCACCAAAATTTAAGTTTTAAAGGCTTGTAGGAATTAATTAAGATTCTAGAGGTTTAACACAATGATTTTTAGATGTCAGCGTAATTTTTTATACTCTCTGAAAACCACATCAACATTTATTTAACTTCAGTCATATCGTGCTTACCATCTTTTGCTGATTTTGTCACAAGCACCCCACAGTCAATAACTCGTACATCTGCATAGGGCCTACTTGCAGTATCAGTTTTCAGATTTTCTATTTGCTCTATTACTTCAAAACCAGAAATAACCAGTCCAAAGACAACATGTACACTGCAGAAATAAAATATTTGGAAAGTACAAACATTTATATATTGCCGCAATTATTTCCTGATGAATTGCAGATTTTAAAAAGTCATTCTGCAAAAGAAACATTCAGCTTCCCTGACATTATCTGGCTTTTAAAACGCATTCAACTTAAATAAGATTTTTATGACTTTTACATTTAGAAAAACGCCGAGATTCCACGCAACAGAGATCCACTCCAGTTCAGTTTGAGCAAAATATTGATGTCATTCTACATGGGTAGGGCAAACAGATCACTATTTCTAATCCATCCTTCTATGCAATAGAGAGATTAAGAGTCCATAAATGAAGATGACGAAGTGCAGATTTCTCCCATGACAAGCAGCATTTAAGGTTTATACAACCTCAGCATGCAAGTTCCCACTGGCATCACAGGGATAGTTATAATTAAAGGAATCACCAGTTTTCTTCTACCTTCCCCCATTTCTTTGGTCTCCTTCCATTTGCCCCATAAATTAATACTTACAGAAATTCATTTATTGTGGGGATAATAAAAACACACCGCAAAAAAAAAAAAATAGGACTATCAAATATATTAAACTTGACATTTCAAGGCACTGATTTATGGACTGAGGGCGACAACTGGTTTTTAAGAAATTAATTTTAGTATTTAAGACTTTCCAAGTTTTTGACCAGCTTTAGAAAATCAAGTTGCAACTTGAAATTTTTATAGAGCTGAAACTTTTGTTTCCCATCTTGTTTTATTCTATAATCTTTCACAGAATTAAGAACTTGTTTCCCCATTGTTGACTACTTTCAATATAACACGTGAAGTTTTACAACCTTTTAAATTTTAGCCATCACTGGAGAAAATATAAAGGTTTCTTACCCATCGAGATGAGGAGCAGGTTTTGTTGTTCTGTTTGACAAACAGCAAGATGGTAAGATGATAAAAGAAAATAAAAACCAGGGATTCAGATGAAGTAAAAGAGGAGAATGAAACAGGGAAAAAAAAAGGAGTGAAGGTAAGACAAAAAAATAGTGAAAAAATTCAGTTACATACATTGAATTTAAAAAAACTTCACAAATTATACAGACAGGCTTTTTTAAACTTTTAAAGGAAATTTGTCTGAAGTTTAGCTAACTGTGCATAGTTGAAAGTTGTACCAAGTATCATATTATGCATGCAATAAATAATCTGCAAATAAGTGTCTTTAAATACACATTCAAATATAACTCACTAACATTTTTAATCACAGAGAAGATACAATTTGGCAATAAATATGGGGTAACTAATGGAATTTAAACGCTTCTAAAATTGTTAGGTTCTTATATTATCATTTTAAAGTCTGTTTATTTAAAAAAAAAAAAAAGAAGAGAGTTATCATATGTGATAGATTCTTTGCTTCTCCTCCCCACCACTTTTTTTTACTCTCCATTTATTTAATCAGCTTCATGCCTCAGAATACAAAGCAATATCTCTATCTTTAACCAGCAAGACTACAGCACTTCAGCTCCAAAGCTCACAGGTTTCCCAACAGCAGCACAATGGAAGCAGACATTGGGTCCTACCCTATAACTATTATTCCTGGGATAAATGCAAAATTCCTCCCTCTTTTTTCACCTTCCCACATTTACCCGTTTTCGAGCCTGAAGGAGAAATGCAGCTGCCTTACATTTTGTACACTATCCTAAATGGCATTTGGAGTCATGCCAAATTGCTGAGTTAACTTCAAATTGGAATATTCAAGGCTATGCCTATGAATTATATGTTGAGATTCGTTTCTATCATGATACCCCTATGAACTGATATCTCTAGATCTTTCTCCAAAAAAATAAAGGAAATTATTTCTACAACTAAGCCTGCACAATGTTGCACAGGGAACCTTCCTTTGCAGACAAATTCAGTAAGGAACATCAGATCTTGCATTAATCTTATATATCAGGGAAGAAAATAAAACAGAAGTCAAGATAATTTTGCATTTGAAGCTACTTTAATATTGGAAAAGATTCTTCCTCTCTCCTCCCTGGGTACTATTTTGCCTTTCTAGCTTTCTTCCAATGAACTCCCCTCTCTAAAAATAAATATTCACAGGTGCTTTTTCTAAATTTAGAATAACACAGATGCAGTACAATGAAGTCAGCTTTTCACTGCTATAATAAAATAATAATAATAAAAAAATCTTTACTTAAGTTTTGAACTATTAGGTCACAAACCACTGCAGTGCTGGAATCCATGCCAAAAGATGGGATTGTTACTCAGGAGTGCTTACACTCCTTTTTTTTTTTTTTAAGCTCCAAATGCCAGCCAGACCTTCCACTTTTATAACACCAAATAATATGGAAAAGCTCTTTGGTTTAACACAGGGGAAGAAACACTATCAAGATGACATTTATTTTCTCAATAGTAGGGGGTGTCTTTTGTTTTTCTCTTGCTAATACAGCATATTGCTACCAAACAAAAATTCTTACAGCTTTCAAAGTTCTTTAAGCAAAAGTTAACTGCATTAACAACCTGCTGTTGAGTAAACAGTTTAAGCGGGCTTAATTATAAAGCTGATTGAAAGCAGTGAAAAAACAGAAGTGGGTTACTTCAATGAAACCAGTAACAAAAGAAAACTTGGTGCTTAGAATTAGTTAGAAACAGCAACAGGTTCAAACACACTTGATATGAAGGCTGTAGTCATATGCTCCAATTAAGCAAATTACTTAAGCGTGTACTTTCTTTAGACTAGTTCTCAATAAGCAAAGAAAGGGATAGTTGGAACATTAAAACCCATGTAGAGGTTTCTTTCATTACAGTGATAATTTGACAGATAAAATGATTAGGATTTTTTTCACTTACTTCTTCATGAAGGCAAAACACAAGGAAAAGCATTATCCAAAAAGAAAACTTTTCAGACGCAGGGCAAGGAGGAAGGTGACTTCAACTTCCCATGGAAGTAGAAACCCAGCTCCTCGTGCTTTTAAAAGTTTTCTTATCTCAATGTCAGGCTTGTAAGATCATATTCATTTTGCAAACGTGCACTTTAAGAGACCACTTCAAAGTTTTCTGCCTTAACCACTCCATAATCAGGAGAAAACCTATTTACTGCCTTTGCACTCTAAAAATCTAGTCATAAGTTCTTCCCCCAGATAATACTTTATTAAAACACTTCTATGCTTAACTTTTATAATTTAAAACATTCAAATATGCCTTATAGTACGTATTATTATACAACTTATTGACAGAAGGACAAATACCTTTCTTCACTCGAATTTAGAGTAAATTGGTTTAAGATACTGCTGAAGAGAAAAGCATCCTTTTGATAAAAGCACGTTATCGCCCTCCCTCCCCCCCAAGAACCTCAGTCCTAACAAAGGATTCAATGCACATAACAATAGGATCAGAAAAACAAGAAAGATAAAAACAGAAAAAGTAAAAAGGAAAGGACACAGCCTTAGAGGAATGAGACATTACCTTTGGAGCGCACGATGTAACACTGTTTCTGTAAATTTTACACAAAAACGGCAGAAATAAATTGTAATACATTTTCAGACAAAACTGAGTCTATGTTTTATTAAATACAAATTTAAAGTTAATATTAATCAAGTTGTATGCAGAACAAGGATGCCTAAAAGAGGGCTCTAAATTTTCTTTAGAATACAAGGTACTTTGAAAACTGCAGTAAGTTCTCCTTAAAACCAAAAAGAACCCGATAGACATAACCCGCTCGCACACACTAACACAAAGATGAATGGTTAGAAAAGAGAATTCTCCCACTTCCCTCTACCTCTAAAAACCACCACGAGTGTTAGAACACAGGCACAACTTCAAGCAGATGAATAACTGGTTGCAATGGGTTTATTCACATGCTCGCAGTTATAAAGATGTTCAAATGCTCGGCTGAATCCAGTCCTGAGGATACACTTCACAGAGTGGCTTAAATAATTTTTATTTACAAATGAAATGGGTTAAGGCAGTAAGTCTACAACTTCATACATTACATAGTTAGCTGACACCCTCCACGTATTACAAAGCTTTTCTAAAAGTGAGAAAAAAATAGGTGTTTTCTCTAAAATACAGGCATTGCTCTTAGATTGCTTGTATTCAAAATTATAGAAAAAAAAAAAAAAGAAGATCAAACACATGCACCAGCTACTACCTGACTTTTGCTCTGGTATAATTCCAAGCAGCAACAATGTTTTAGAACTGTGTTACAGTTAGAGCTCATCCACCTTTTTTTCCTCCCAAATAAACTCTTACTTCTTATTTTGTGTCTCTGTTTACCTCAGCGATGAAATGATCTGTTTTGCTACATATTACCCAGAAAAGCATCCTGTGAACACTCTCACACGGGCTGTGCTTTTACACAAACCTCTGCTCAAGCCAATGGGACCCAGTTGTGTGGTAACTGCACAGGTACCACTTCTGCTCAAAGATAATGCAACATCAGCCCCTTTAATTTGAAAATTTTAGGGGTTTATATTACTGTCAGTTGTTCAAAAATTAGCTCAAAGGCATTTCATTCACAGTAAAAAAGAAACCCAAAACTGTTGATTAGAAAAACACCAAAAAACTTTTAATAAGCTGGTAACATTCAGAAATCATTTGTAAAATAATTTATTTGTAAAATGATGTATTTTATCCTTCATTTAACAGATCAAAGTGGTTAGTCTGTTTGGATTTAGTAACGAGGCACGGCACCAAACATTAAAAACACTTTTAAAACAAAAAAGCTATTTAGTTTTGAGCTAGAAAGCAGAACTTGAGAGACACATTAAACTAGCAATAATCTTAATAGAGAAAAAAAAATATATATAAATCTAGCAGTAATAACAAAACAGCCTCAAGTTTTAAATAGCTTTGGGACACAGAGGCAAGAAGCCCAAGTATTTGAACTGATAAGGAACTCAACCAAGGCCTCCTCTTTAGACTGTAATAAGGATGTTTTCCTCAATAAACGACATGGCTAAATAACAAGGCAATAAATTAACTATTACACAAAACATCCCCATGACAACAAAGAGGTTGGTTACATTTTTTTTGGCCTTCTATTGTTTCCTTTATGCTTCGTTCTGCAGTCAATTCTATTTTTCTAGTAGCTTGACAGATTCTTTTATGACAATGGAAACAAAGCGAAGCCCATGCAAGAATTTGTAGGATCAGGAGTCTCATTAATTTTAGAGTGTTTTACTTTTTATAGGGCTTTATTTTGCATTACAACTTTCCTTACTAGCAGGTTGGGTATGGCCAAGGGTACAATGGAGTTGCTCTGAAGAGATAAGAGTCAGATCAGCTTGACTAAGAAGCAGAATAGATGGCCCAAGAAGAGTGTCACCCACCACCAAATACAGCCACCGAGCTGGAACATCCAGGAACAGGCTGACTTTTCTCCCCCCCTAAATCAGGGGCCTAAAGATATCAACTATTTGTGCTCTAGAAGCACTCCCCCAATAATTAATAATCATCATCATTTCTACAGCAGCAGTTCAAAACAGATATTGGAGTATATACAAAAAGGAAGGTGATTCTAGAGAGGTTCCTGTCAAGCTCTACCTCATCCCAGGGATTCCATTTCTGAGTATTAATGTGGAAACAGGACAACTAAAAGAAGATTAACACACTCCAGTGGAGTTTAGAACACTTGCTAAATAGTTCTAAAAGAAGTTATTCACAGAAAGGAAGCAAATTAATAGTGGTGCTACCTAAAAATACAAATAGCTGATTTATAAACTGGGACCTTGCAACTATCTGCAACACAAGCCTTCAATAAAATGTTACAACAGATCCCTTTGGGTATAGAAAATTGAAATTCCAATATTTCACAAATCTGGACATTATAAAGGGATAGACTCTGTATTTTTTCTGCTGGGTTTCACCAAGAAGCATTTCTTCAGACTGGGAAATGTTTCCTTGACACATGTGAATAGACTCAGCCTATTTAAAGCACACAGAAACCAATCCCACCTTAGCTAAACATTCTCCTTTCAACCCTACTGTCACTCCTATTCAATTTAAAAAACAAGATAAGAAGTCAAGAAAATTACTCAATGAGCATTAAACATAGCACTGCTGACACACACACATAAATATTTACACACACTTTTAACTCTTTATTCTACTTTTGCATCTTGCCAGTTTCTGTACCAGTGCTGTAACTTCTGTTCATTCTTGTCACACTGGCCTCACTGGAGCTTCCTAACAAGACTGACACTGTCTTTTCCATGCCCAGCTCTCTATTGTTGCTTAGAAATGCTGCAAACTCATTCACACCAGAGAAATTCTTCATGAAGAAAGCTGATGATGAGCTTCAACAAGGTCCTGGTCCAGCACTTGGGCCACACCAACCCCATGCACTGCTACAGGCTTGGGGAAGTGTGGCTGGAAAGCTGCCCAGCAGAAAAAGACCTGGGGGTTCTAATTAACAAGCAGCTGAATATGAGCCAACAGCGTGCCCAGGTGGCCAAGAAAGCCAATGGCATCCTGACTTGTATTAGAAATAGTGTGACCAGCAGAAGTTGGGAGGTAAGTGGTTGTCCCCCTGTATTTAGCACTGGTGAGGTCACACCTTGAGTATTGTGTCCAGTTCTGGGCACCTCAATCCAAGAGACATCAAGGTGCTGGAGCAAGTGTAAAGGAGGGCAACAAAGCTGGTGAAGGGCCTGGATTGAGGGAGCTGGGGCTGTTTAGGTTGAGGAAGAGGAGGCTGAGGGAGACCTCATCACTCTCTACAACTACCTGAAAGGACACTGTAGAGAGGTTGGTGCTGGTCTCTTCTCCCAGGTCATTAGTGACAGAACGAGAGGGAATGGCTTCAACCTCCAACAGGGCAGGTTTAGACTGAACATTAGGAAAGAATTTTTCAGAGAAAGAGTGGTCGGGCTTTGGAAGAGGCTGCTCAGGGAGGCGGTTGAGTCACCATCCCTGGATGTGTTTAAAAGTCCTTTAGATGTGGGGTTGGGGGATATGGTGTAGGGGAGAACTTTGTAGAGTAGGGTAGGTGGTGGGACTCAATAATCCCAAGGGTCTTTTCCAACCAAAATGATTCTATGATACTTGAGGATTGCCTTATCTGCACTAAGACCAGTCTGAAGCTTCTATTTGAAGTAAAACTGACTGCTCCTGCTCAACCTCTAACAGTTTTTAGGCATTGCTTAGAGCCCTGCTGTGACCCCTTTGTTAGTGCAGGCTGCCCAAGAGATATTTGCTGCCCAATTACTTTCTGTAAAGGCTGGTTATTGCAAATGACACTTCTCCGTGCTAAGCAGGAAAAGCACTTCTGATGAGCAATCAAGACTGTTAAGAGTCAGGACTCTTGCTATTATTTTAGCCCTTCTTGGATAAATACTTATATAAAAGAAAGAGCACAAACAAGTTGTTTTATCTGCCACATTAGACACGTGTACGACAGAGCAACAGAGTTCTCAACCCTGAAGTTATCTATGGAAAAAAAAAAAATGCAAACATCTAAGTTCAGATGGAGATTAACTATTTCCCTGTCTGTAAATCTAATAAATAACATTAAACAAGTTCAAACCATTAAAAAAAAGTATCTCAAGACTGCCTTTCACACAATTTTCAAGTTATACATTTGAAGAACATTTTTCCTAGTGATAAACCACTGAAAAACTGAGTGTTCTTTTGAGTATAAGAAACACAGTTTAATTTCAGCTAAAAGTATGTCACTGAAGGAAACAAACATATTTTATTAAAGAAAAGCTGTACAGATGCACAGTATATTCCCTAAAGTAATCAGGCAAATGTCACCAAGCAAGACTAACTGCTTTAATATATTGCATTTTAAAGTTAAGTCACAAACTGCCTAAAGTCTTTCACGGTTGTTTCCTACTTTGAACCTTGAAAATTCAAGTTCTCCGTGTTATGAAGCAGAACCCAAGTTCTACCACTGGAAAACTACACAAACAGACAGATGGTTGAACTATGTCCATCTTCACCCATTTGTAAACTCAGTTATCAAACAGGACCCTGACCTTGAAGCTGACACCTCTGCCTTTATCAACAGCCTCAGGGGTTTCTCTAGGGATTCCAGCATTGCTCATACTCATTCCTGGGCTACATAGGGAAGAGTGTGGCCAGTAGGTCCAGAGAAGTCATTCTCCCCCTCTACTCTGCACTGGTGAGGCCACAACTGGAATCCTGCATCCAGTTCTGGGCCCCCCAATTCAAGTGGGGCAGGGAACTACCAGAAAGAGTCCAGCGAAGGGCAATGATGATTCAAGGATTGAAGCATCTCTCTTATGAAGAAAGGCTGAGAGAGCTGGGACTCTTTAGCCTGGAGAAGGCTGAGGGGAGACCTTATCAATACTTCTAAGCGTCTAAAGGGTCGTTGAAGGAGGAGGGAGCCAAACTCTTTTCAGTGGTTGCCAGTGAGAGGACAAGGAGCAACGGGCACAAGTTGGAACATGGGAGGTTTCACTCAAATATGAGGAAAAACTTCTTCACGGTGAGGATGCCAGAGCCCTGGAAGAAGCTGCCCAAGGAGGGTGTGGAGTCCCCTTCTTTGGAGATCTTCAAGACCCACCTGGATGCAGTCCTGAGTAACGTGCTCTAACATGCTCTAGGCAATCCCCCTTCAGCAGGGGAATTGGATCCCTACGGTCCCTTCCAACTCTAAAAAACTCACTGAAATTCCCAGCACCAGCTGCAGTACTGGAGGTCAAACTGGGTTTCAGCTTAAATCCATTAGCTTGAATACAGTAAAGGCATCCATAAATGAGCAAGGCTGGTCACATCTAGAAAGAAGGCTCAAGAGATGACTTTTAAGGTCCCTTCAACTCAAACCATTCTATAATCTTAAGCTGCCCAGTTGGACCCTGCCCAGCTTCCAGCTGCTACTTTAGGAGCACAGGGTGTCTTGCTGGTGCTGCATCATATTGGCACACCCTGCCTTGAAGGTCCCAGTGGCATTTCAAACCATTAGATGTTCTGCATGTGGAAGAATAAAAATGCAATGTTCTGCATGTGTCAAGAGCATCGCAGAAGTCTAGAGCATTAGAACATGCTTTAAAGACTTAGCAGCCCACCTAAATCTTCTCAGTTATACTGGGAGTTTACTCCTGGGCTGGATTTACTTGCCTGACTCTAGGGAAAGCTGGTGGCATTTAAGACACTGGAGGACATCCAAGAAATCTGCATGGGGAGGGCAGGTAAGACCTTCAGAACGTTCACCCTTTTCTCTCCTAGCAGCAGAAGGCCAGGTAGGATGCCCCCCGGACCCTAAAAATGGCTTTAGATTGCAGCTGAGAGAATCGAGCTTAAGCAGATATGATCATGTTTAGGGATCTTATTCTGCCTGAATTCCCACCAAACTACCACTTGCTCTTTACAGTGGCTTTAGGAAAAAACCAATTTCTGAAGAAATCTACATCTTTCAAAATGCTTCTGTATTTGATGAAAGAGCTCTTAAATACTATTCATTTTATTGTCCCATGAAAACTGTAATTTAGCATCTACCACCACCTTAGGTTGTTTCTGTGTGTGGGGAGAGGTGTTTACGTCTGTTCAATCTAATTGACCAAGTAAGCTGACTCTACTAATTATAAGGGAAAGATGACGACTCCAAATGCAGGAGAGAAAAGAAACTTTAGAGCCCTCAAATGATAGCTTCTTGGCTGATGTGACATCATTAAGTTTTCATGTATAGTGTTCAGATAAGCTTAAAAATGGAAAATTACAAGAGAACCAAAAGGTAAGTCATAAAGTAAGAATGAACCAATGTCTTGCAGAGAACTTATTAAACCACAAGGGTTTCTCTATATAGATTCTATTCCATATTACTGCATATATAGATCAATTGAGATTTACTGAAAGGAAGCACAATTCCTAAAATTTGATTTGAAGGTAACAGAAAACAATCTGGGTTTCGGGGAGTTTTTACAGTGGTAACTGTGAAAGACTACCTTTTAGGTTCCTATTCGTTTTCCATTTTTAGGGCATTCTTTAGGAAGAGACCTAAAAATGTCCCTTATCTGAACTTCACTGTATCATACTGAAGATCTTTTTCAGGCAAAGAAAAAAAAAAAAGAAAGATTCTGGAGGACAATTTACTCCGTTACTGGTGACAGCGAAGCGCCATTCATTCTTATACCCCAAGAAAGATGGCAAAGAAAACTAGTTTTTCTAGTCAAGTAACTACACTAAAATTTACTTTTGATAACACCAGTGTTATCTCAGAAACTTCTCAGCCCAAGCCCAAAGTTATAATCCAGATCTTTCCGAGTACAAACTGTTAAACATTAACAGGAAGCAATTTCTAAAAGGGAGATAACAGGACAAATGGTCACATAAAAATAAGGAATTTTAAAAATACTAATACTGAACCTAGAATACAACTACCTTAACCAGAAGACTCTGACATATCAGACTTGCGTATTTATTGATGGTAGTGTGTCAGGCCTTTTCTAAAATTTAACAGAATTTGGCTACATACTAAAATGGATTTATTTTATTTTTTAAGGTAATGAAGGAAAAATCTGATTATCAGCACATAATTTCACAAAGTACTTGGTATATACACAAGTAAACAGAACTATGCAGAAATAAAGAAGAAAAGCGTGTCAGGAGCAAACACTCTTAAATTTAAAAAAAATCCAAACAACAAACAAAACTCCCACTCATCCTCCCCCTAAAAAAGCCAACCACCTACCCAAACCAAAAAACCCACTCCAAACTAAATCATTAATCACTATAATTCAAAGAGCACATGCAAAACCATACCAAATTACCTCTAGATCTCACTCCCTTGGGCACACAGTGCTCAACATTGTGATTTGCAGATAATCTGTTCAGATTTGGTTGGTGCACATAGAAAACCAAAGAATCTATTTTCCAGACACTAGGAACTTACTGCATAAGTCATAATTTTAAGGTAAAAAGAGATAAATAAGGAAGATACCAGCTTCTAATCCAAATGAATGCCACAAGCAAATTGTGATAACTAATGTTTCCTATTGGACCTTACACTGCAGGTACCCCCTCAACCCTATTTAAAATAAGGCAGATAACATAATTATAGATAATTTAGCAATACCATCTTTCTCATGAACAGCGCTTCTCTGTTTAAGAAAAGCTCAACTGTGGTATTACATCTACTCACATGAAAAATTGGGAACCATTGGTATGTTTCCCTCGGTTTGCCATTGACAAAAGGAACGCTCTGTCATGTTTGAGAATAAAGTTTTCATCTGTTTGAAGAAAAAATATGTTTGTCAGATTTTCCCTGACAAGGAAACGCAAGTCTAATGTTCTTAGATATTTATGAACGCTATAAGGAGAAATTCTGCTGCTGCTGAAAAAACATGAACAGGTTGGGAAAAAAAAAACCTAAAAATTCAAGTTTAAACAAACCTCTCAAAAGTTACAGTAGAAGCAGTTATGAGACAGAAAGCATTCTTTCTAAAAGAAAAAGCTTCAGATACAGCGCAAACATTTCTAATGAAAATATTTAAAGTCATTATTAGCGTCTTCAATAAACATTACAATCTCATAGACTTGGATTTAAAATCCAGCATTTTCCGAATAAAACCAAGGTTGGCAGACTTCCTGACATCCCAAAACAAGACTTAACATACACAATACTGGTATTTATACAGCATGCACCTCAGGTAGAAAGATCTAAGCCATTCCCCCGGGATGGCACGTTAAAAGACAGCCATCTATTGATTCAAAATTGGAAGTCTCAAAACATACAAGGGGGAAAAAAACCACCCAGATACCTGGATGAGAAACTAAAGAAAACGTTCTTCCTGTAACTTAAGTATACAATCAATTAAGACTAAACTAAACATGCATTTTATATTCCAGTGAATTAAAAAGGACTTCTGGTTGTACAGCGTAATAGAAAACCAGATCTTCCAACGTTATTTTCAAAGATAAAAATAGTAAAAATAGTGTAATTTTTAAAGATTACATATCAAACCACGATGCTGCACGTTTAGCACTCACCCCTTTAGGAACAAACCCTAGTCACTGCTTAGCAAATGGATCTATTCAACACTTTTCTTTTGACTCAAGGCTGCAAGAATCCAAAACCAAACTGTGCCTCTGTTGAAGACCAACTCAATGGCATCCACTTAACATCCCACTTGGAAAACACAGAGGCAGAGGCTGTCACTTCAATACACATAAGTGCTTTTATTAGCACTCCAATACCCCCAGAACTACCTGGTTTTTGCAAGAAAGAATTGCACAGTCTTCAAATAAATAATTTATAAACTCACCATTTTCCTCCCAACAACAGATTTTAAAAAGAGGTAAAGGTACGTTTATTTACAAATTCTTTGCAAGTGAACTTGTGTAGCATATAAATAAAATCAAACATTTTTAGAAATGAACACTAAGCATACAAACCTTGAATAGGGAAGGGGAGGACATTAACAAAAGAAGAAAAAAAAACAAAAAAAAAACCAAACAACTGTTCAGAGTTGGAAATGATGCCAGTATTGTTTCCCAGAATAAGTCATTAACCCTCAAAAAGGTTAGACACAGAACTCTTCATTTCTCCAAGCAACACAGATACCCATCTACAAAGGGATGTATCAGTTGTCTATATATTTACTAAGAAGGGTACAAGGGAATAGAGTTTGAATTTGTGTTACTGAGCTTTTGTCTCTTACCTTTTCATTTTGCAAAAGACCACATTCTCTATAAACAAAAGAATATGTTGACAGTTTTAGGCAGGAAGATAGGAGTTTATTCATGAATAAAGTTGCCTAACCTCCATGCTGAAAGTCACGTTTAATCAATAATGTTAGCCTTAATTAATTGTCAGTTAAAGTTAAATATTACCCAAAAAATTATCTGAAAGTCATGCATATAAAAATAATTCTCATGCAACATTAGTTTCATGCAAAAGGTGATCTATAAGTAGACCTGATTTCATTAAGTAGCTTGGGAATCAAGACTTGTTTATCTCAGAACTGAATAAAGAATCTGCAAAGACATATTTCCTCTTACCTTTAAAATAGCCACCATAAATAGATTCACCTCCTTTTCCATTACCTAAGCATTGAAAAGCAGGAATTAAATCTTTTATTTCATTTATGAAAAAAGTTGTTATGTAACATTCCATCACTTTAAAACAAACCAGGATACTCTGACCAGTTACTAATATTTGAACATAAGCTCCTTAATTAAAAGTCACAGCTGTGCATTATCCTGCTGACACTCAAAATATTGCCAATGACAATTGCCTTAGTGCTTCTGAACACCTGGAAGTCCAGAGCAGGGCTCCAAAGGCTAATCCTTGCTGGTATTTGCTAAAGCAGCAGCAAACAGCAAAACAACAGCAAGCAAAAGGAAAAAAAAAAGAAAAAAAAACCCCAAACAACCAGGAGTAGGTACAACCAACAGTCTTGTCCAGCTCAAAGCAGCTGAGAAACCACTCGAATGGATGAGATAAGAAAATAGCTGGAAGTTCTACTTGACTCTTGAAACAAGATATTCCCTCACCGTGCCCATCTTATCAGGAATTTCGGGATGCAGTGAAGAAGACATACATTTTGGTAAGGACAGGTATTTCAGGGAAGGCCAACAGGCTAAAACATGATGTTGTAGACATACCACAAGGTAGGAAACAAAGAAACTCCTGGAAAAAACTCTTTTTGGAGACTTACCCGTTAAACACTTCTAGCTCATTTATTACAAATAAAAAGCAAAGTTATTCAAATAGTTAGGTCCCTGTATCAACAGAGCATTATTAGTGTTGCCTCTACTGCAGACACGAAAGTAAAAAGCAGTAAGACTATATTTTGGATTTGAATTCTGTTTTAATAAGAGTGGTGTTAAGTCCAGCAAGGTGGTGGTGTGTGGTTTCTTTCTTTTGCAACTTAACGTATTTTCTAAATAAATATTACTCCAATGGAAACAGAATTTAGAATTTCAAATACTAAAAAAAAAAAAGAAATGGGTGATCTATGAAGTATTTTTATGGCATTCTAATGCTTCCATGGCATTTTCTAAATTTACATTATAACCACTTCAGTTATCACATTTCTGTTCTACTTAAAACATTTCAGTTTTAAAAGTGCGTTTTACCTTCACTGAAGTCCCCACCCTGAATCATGAAGTTTTTAACCACCCGATGGAATGTAGTGCCTTTGTAGCACAGCTTCTTTCCAGTTGTTTTGCCAATTCCTTTTTCACCTGCAAGAAGGTTAAACGAGAAGAATCTACAGATTGTGACAGAATAAACTCCCAGGGTTTTACCTCCCTAGTACTAATGGATATGAGAGCCATCAGAAAAGCACAACTATAAAAGATACTTGGGTATTTGTACATGTCTAAGGAAAAAAAAAAAAAAAACCATGCTGGATTGGCTTAGCATGCAGAATCCTGAATTTATGTAGTACAGAAGTGTACAAGTCTCACACTCTGCTAGGATATCCCATTATGGAGACTGTATAGTCCAGAACAGGAGAGTATCCCCTCTCTACTGTCAGCATAGAATCACAGAATGGAAGGGACCTTAAAGTTCCAACCCCCTGCCATGGGTAGGGACACCTGTGTTTATTACCAAATTTTTAAAGATATCTGTCAAATAATTGTGCTGTCCTATAAGTAAGCAGAAGCAAACACAATTTGTAAGAATAAAACAAACTTTTCAGGAGCTTTTAAGCCTGCGTGTCTGATCTCAAGTTGATGTCCTAACTTTGTGCTTAGTTTCAAATGGCTTTCCAGTAAAAGAAAGGTACCAGCTGAAGACATCAATGAAACCTGTCCAACTGCACAACAGGATTCAAACAGGGATACAATACAAAGAAAAAGTCATTTTCTCAAGAAAAAATAATAATTGTTCTCTCTTCTGCTTGTTAGTTTCAACCCTCCTCATATCCAACATCTTTTCCTTCCTTTATCTCCATCTAACTTTTTTCTAGCAAAGCTGCTGTAAGGATTTTAAAAATCTCGCAGAGCTACAGAACACGAGGCTTAGACACTCTACTATTCAGTCTGCTACCACATTTTATTTATCTTTTCTAATCTATGCTGATAAACTTCAAACGAGTTCCTATTTTTTTCTGATAGTTGCACCATTCTTTCCCATTCTCAGTCTATCCCTAGGTATCTTTTTAATAAGCCAAAGTGATTAAAAAATAATCAGAAAGTAGAATAAAAAGAGGGGGCATCACCACACAGACCTCAAAAAAAAAGTAAGCTACGTACTGTATGTTCCCCAAGTTCACAGTATCATAAAGCTCTTCTAAATGTCAGAGATTATCTAGAACACATCACGTTCTGGGATTGGAGCTCTGACAAGATGAACTTTAAGAAGTTCACACAAAAGGATATCAACAAATCTGTTTCACATAACCAGTTCTCTAAAAGCTGATCCCTAAAGCCAGATGTTAAAATGCTGCCTGGAAAGTCTTGCTATGGAATTTTAATGATTTGGAAAAGAGTTATGTCATATGGCTTCACTGGTACAGTTGATTCAAGGTATATTGCAAGTTGCTGAGCATTCAGATATAAATAACACACACCAATTCCTACTATAACTTAATCAAGATTAATCTTCAATTTACAGCTGAAAAATCCCTGAGGAACAGGGCAGACCAAAAAAAAACCCACCCCTTAAAAAAATGTGTTGGAGGATGGTACGAGATACCCAGTGCTGTCCCTTTGACTTCACAGATCTTTTCTCTCCTGTCTCCCACCAAACAAGCCCAGGATTTCTAAGGGACCATCATATTCCCTTTTAGTCCTTGATTTAGCTAAAAATTAGTAAGTTTTCTCAGATTTAATAAATCCTCTTGTCCTCTGATCCCTGTCCAGCACTTCTATGAACCTGAAATACACTTAACATTTTATCAGATATATAAAAATATAGACTTATAGAATGCAAGAAAAATGTATATATATTCATAGCTTTATATAGTGTCCTAAGTCAAATGTCACCATTATACTGTTCAGTGACATTAATACTTAATGTTTCTCCTGATAAATCCTAAAGCTCTGATAATTCCTTATGAATTTCTTGCTTTTATGGCATTTGTGTAACTTGAGTGATCAATAATTCCACCGTAGTCTCAGCCTTGTCAGTCACTTTACCTCCAGGAGCCCCACATTAGGGTCCAAAAAAAGAACATATATCTTTGTTCCATAAATTCACAGTTTTGCATTCCATAAGCATGAATTACCTTCATTAGTCAAACTCTCAGTTATAGAATACCATACTGTTTCCTGCTATGCATTATTCAAATCCTCCCCAGCACTAACAAGTCTCAGCTTTGTTTTTATGAGAGAAAAAACCAAACAGCACTATTATTCTGCCATGGGTTATAGTTGTATAAACAAATAATAACTGTAAGAAACAAACAAACAAAAAATCATAAATATAAGCATGCTACTTACCCGAGCACAAGCAAAGGAAGTTTTTGCAAGTCTTCGGACATATGTCTGAGAAGAGCTGAAACATAATTCGACCAACTAGAAGGAAAAAAAAAAAATGTATAACTCTTTATAATGACATTAAAAAATCTACATATAAATAAATCAGAATGTTTCGAAAATGTAATTTTCTGAGAAAAAGCTATTTTATCAAGATGAGCAGGAAAACATCCCAAATACGCTTATATTAAAACAAGCATCAGGAAAGAACAATACTGCAATTGTTAAAAAATTATATCATTATATCTCATTTCTTCAGAACCCCAGTGATTCCGTTTTGGGTTGAACTTGGAAAGCCAAACTGATTTACTAAAATAGTTTATCCTGTCAATTAATTTCTGGTTTGAAAACCAAAGAGATTTGCCATCGATACAGGTCCTCAGAGAGTTGAGGTAAGACTCTTGGCCTAAAATCCTTCAGTTTAAAAGAATAAAAAAATAGATGAACCAAATAGAAAGATGAAAGGCGGGCAGAATAATAATAGCAATTTTAGGACTAACACTCCACTTGCCAGATACTACAAGTTGTTGTCTCCAAAGGGTGTGAAATAAACCATAGAAGCCACACTGCTGGTCAGGCCTCCAGGACCACCAGTAAGAATCTGTCAATGAGCACTACCCTCTAGTGGTGCACACTGGTAAAGCCTCAAAGAAAATTTTAAAAAGTACTCCAGGAATGACTTTTCTTTTCTTCCACTGAAAGATAATTTAGGTTCAAATGTATTTTATTCAATACTTTGTCACCAAGAAAAATTGTAAGAGACTGTGTTCAATTTTAGGGCTTTGTCCAAATGAATACAATTGCCAGCAATTTGTAGTTGGTTAAAAAAAATAGGTGAAATAATAAAAAAAAAGAAATAACAGAGACCACCTGTATTTTGTACTCTTTGATAAAAATTCAAGATGCCTTCAGCTGTTGAAATGTCTGCATTTCATTAACTGCTGTAAGAATGTTCCCTGATTATTTGTCATTACAGCAAGAAAATCTAAAGAAAATGGGTCTCCAAAGCATGAAAAAATTGCAAATATTCAAAGACCCTACATTAAACAGCAGTAGCCATAACTACCACTCTGAAAAGACAGCTACTTGGACATGAAGAAACCATTATAAGCTAAGCAGAGTGAAGATTCACACAGAGAACACAATAGAGAAGACAGTTTAGCAAGAGAGTTATCAATTTTCATTATAAACCCAGAAATTCAGGAGAGCAGAAATCACATTCCTCCTCTCATGAAAGCACCAAACTGAGCAGTGACAAAGTGCTTTAGAAAGTCACATACAGATTTCCTCTCGCATTCACTATATGAAGCCTTTCAGAAAAAAAAAAAAACCAAACCAATGTTCTACCAAGAGTAGAGAAATAATGACCAGCTGCTGATTTACCAAGATGAGAGCTGCCAAACAATAGGTGTCACTGCCTGTGGGCTCCAGGAGGGACTTTTATCCTCCAGGAATAAACTACAGAAGACTTATGGTTGCAAGATCCCACCTCACATAGAAACCCCACCATACTTGGCACCTTAGGCAGCAGACGCCACCATCGTCTTCTGGTGGAAGAGCATCTACTCAAGTTCTTGAAGATGTCAAGGCAGAACATGGCAAAAGGCACTCATAACCAAGTGATTTCAACAGTATCTTTCACTAGTGCTCTGTCAATAACAACATCTGCAACCTTCTCATGCCTTCCAGCTCCTAGGAAGTGTGTGTGATGCACACATCCAACATCAAAAGATTATAGATCCAGTTTAAAAGATAAGGACATCTCTCCTCCATATAACCAGGTAAGCAGCACTTTTGCTTATTTCCAGCTACCTAAAAAATGTGCTTGTAATACATAAGCCCACATACTGTGTATCCATCTGCTGAGTAATTATCTGTATTTTACCTAAACTGCACAAACTACCCTTATCACTGAAAGCTTGTATTTTCCACTGACAAACAATCAACAAAATGCACCAAAGAAAGACCAAATACATTCTCACACCTTGATCAGATGATTAAATCTTCCCTCAGGTTTAGACACCTCTTCTCTGAAATGATTCACCATCACTATATAGAGAAAATTTCTAATACTTTCTTCAGCTTAATTTCCCTGATACGAATGTAAAGTTATCTGATTAGGGAACAAGCTTTCTGTGACTGATCATAACACTTCAATAGTAAATCAAATATATTTTTTTGACAGAAATCAGACTTAAGTGATGAAAGAAGCATTTACATTACATACAGCAAGTGATGCATATATAAAGTCTAAGATACTGGGAAGTTTGATTTCATAAAGTGTTATCTGTAGCTAATGAGCTGTACCAATTATAGAGACCAGAAGGTGTAATGATGGAAAAAAAAAAAATATCCCACTTCAGAATTCTATTTTCAAATTTCAAGATAAAAATTTTCCTTCTTTTGTTTTGTTTTTTGAACGCTGGATTAACTTTTTAGCTGAGGAAGAGCTAGTACTTGATTCAAATTAAGTGGTAAAAAACCAGGGTAGGAATATCCATGCTAGATTGTAATAACGGCTCCTGCTAGCAAAGTTTATCAAAATAATCATTGATTTCAAATGTTTATCCAGTTATTTCCTCCAGTTTATCTGCTAAACTTTTTTAGAAACAATTTATTATATGGAAAATACACTCAAACAATATCAATTGTTTTGCTAGATTAGGTTCTTTTTCAGACACAAAGGTGTCGATTTCCAAAAGATGCTCCCAAAATAAACCTAGGCACCCAAAAATTAAATTTAAATATGTTGGGTTTGGCTTTTCCCCATTTCTTAAAGCAAACCAAGGAAGATGCCAGTGCAGCATTTTTCCCAGCATATCAACAGGAATATCCTGCTGAAGGAGAAAGCAGGGATTATAACCATTAAGACATTGATGCATGTCCCTCAGAGACAGAGGCCAGGAAGTCTGCCAGAGGCCCAAAGGCTTAGACAGATTTGCACAGAAGCTTAAATAACAGCTCACTAAAATGGCCATATTTTAATTTTATTGATTTATTTATCCCAAAATTCATGAACACCAACTCATAAATTTGAAAAGACAGCTTTAAATTAGAAACGTGGATACAGTTTTCAGAAAAAAAGAAAGCTTTACTGTGGGGAAAAAAAAAAAAAAAAGCAGATTTTCTTTAAAACACCAGTTAAAACAATGGATGTCACAGTTCCCCTGAGCAGGGATCTATAGTCTTGACATATTAACACTTTGTTCATGCTGCCTTACCCCACTTTACACTCTTTGCAAGGGAAGTCTCCATTCTGGGGAACTTCCTTCCCCAGACCTCTAATAAGCCCAGTCTTCCACAAGTAATACCTGAAGCTCCCACCATTCCAATCTAACGTGGTCTCCACAAAAACAAACATATTTCAGTTCTGCCCACAGCAAAAATTCATTGTCTTCAGTTTCAGAGATACCCAAGTGAGAAACTACACTCTGTCTTCTCCCACCAGAAAAGGCCAATTGGTTTGGTCTTCCATTTCCCAATCCAGTTTGTTCTATAAGTCAAGGCAAGTCTTCAGGGTTTTTCATTCTGCACTGACAACAATTCCATTGTGATGACTGGATTACAACTTTTATTAAAACCAGATCCCTCCAAACCTACATCTTATCTTCCTTACACTCGCCCTGATTGGGGTCCCCCATATCACACTCCATCGTTGGCTCCAATTCATCTGGATTGCCAATCGTGCCGTTTTATTTTCTGCCAATCTACAATTTTTTGCCTTCAAAGGGTTCAAGGTTAGTAAGAATCCTGTCAAGAACAGTTTCTGCCTTTGAGAAGGGTAATGAAAACTCCATAAAGTCTTCCCCACTTCTACTAATGCAGACACTGTACCGCGATAATTTTTGCAATGGAGTTTATTTCACATAAATTCATAGCAGCTGAAATCCCAAAACACACCAAACTTGAGGCAAAAGCAACCAGAAGGAGAGAAGTAATGAAAGAACAGAGTGACTGGTGAGAGAAGGGACATACCTGGGGAAGGAAAGAAACTGAAGTGGAATGAAAAAGTGAGCAAGGGGTCAAACAGTAACAGAACCAGGAGTAAGATAAATAAATAAAAAAAAAAAAAGAAGGAAAACACTTCTGTGAATCACAATGAAACAAAACGAAAATGAATAAATATAACATAGTTTATGATGGATAAAGCCAGCTGGGGAGGTGAGGAGGGGAGATGTGTGGAAAAAATCTGGGATGGCCACACGTACCTGAAAGACTGAAGCTCCACAAAGATTTGCATCACAGAGCAAAGACAGAATTGTTTAAATAGGCATCTGTCGCCATCCCAAATTTTTTGTCCTACTGTAGGTAGTTCACTCCTCTAGGCATGCTGTATGTGTCCAAATCCAGGGGGACCCAAAAGATGAGAGAGCCTGTGCTAGTATCAAAATAAATGCTTCTGCCTGATTTATTCTCCGTTTGCTCTTTAAAAATTAGGAACCACAAAGTGCCTTCATTAAAAAAAAAAAGCTTAAAAGGCAACTTATTAAAAGCAGCCTAAATTTAGACTTAAAAACCACTGACACAGAGCCTACAAAGTTTACCCCACTGCAAGAGGGACATATAAACAAGCATCAAGATTCTCCAGCTAGAAATAAAATATGGACACAAAAGCTGTAATAAAGCTTCTGAGAGCCCAAGCAAAGCCACAATAGTCACTCCTGTATTTTCCAAAGGATCTAGTTAAAGAGTAAAACTAATTTGAACTCTGCAGTCCCCTCACATATGCTCAGCCCCCACACCCTTTGCTTCTCCTTCTGATCTAGTCTCTCTTATTTTTAATTGCTACAGGTATCTTGACAAACACCGGGTAAGAAAAGTGTGTAAGAGGAAAGCTAAGAGTTGGCAGCTGCCTGGGGGGAAATATTTTTGGACTCCAAGCAACCTACACTGTTAAAGATGACACAGTTTTGTATTCTGCAGGCAAAGAGATGTCTCCAGTACTGAGAGGCACATCCTGTTATTCTCTGCATTTTGTGGAGAGATGCGAGCTCAGCTTTTCAGTGTAGACAGGGTGGGGGCAATGTCTTATTTATTGGCTAGCAACAAAACCCAGGATTGTTCTTCTCCCCACATCTAAGAAAAATGAGCAAGGAGATCAGCTCATTGCATATAAAATCAAATAAGCAAAATGCTAGTTTGGAAATCTTCTGGCAGTCTAAAAGTTAACACCTCACTAGTATCAGCAGGAGAGTACATCTCTCAGAGTTAGTGCTTCATGTCATCCGGAAGCACTGCTTTATCATTCACACTTGGTTCAGCTTTTGAAGGTCATCTTACAGCTCAAAAAGCAATGTTTAAGCTTTTTAAATATAACCTTAAATCCCAAGACATAGCTGCATAGTGAATTAATAAACAGACACTAGAATAAAGCAGCATAACCAAATCACACGAGTGCCCATACCAACATTTTACAAATTGGCACGTTTTCCTGCAAAAATACAACTCATTAGTCAGGTACAATACAAACAGCAGGACTGTGAATTTGATAGATAGCTGTGAAATCTCTGTTACTTCAAAAAGAAAATAAATAGAGACAGCCACAAACAGAGCCAAAGCCCCTGTGTCTACTCCAGGGGCTCCAAAAGCTCTGCACCACCAAGAACACTAACGCTGCAATTCCTCTCTGACACCACTATCACTCATCAAGCCCGAGTAGATGTGAGGGAAAACAAGGTAATCCACTTTCATTCGTGATGCACAGCACAAGGCTGAGGAGAAGAGAAGGCAGGCAACAAGAGGTATTATGAAATGGGAGCAGGAACGTCTGTCCACAAAAAGAGCTGAAAAAAACAGTGCAGGCAGAGACTCCTCAGATGAAGGGTCAAACCAAAAAAAACCAACCAACCAAAGCCTAACAAATATTAAAAGGAAATGAGATGAAGGATAAATTATCTTTGCTATAAATCAATCTTACACTATTCCTAAACTGAAAACCTACCCAACCTAAAAATATCTTTAGTAGTCCCTTTCCATAGCAAATCTGAATTTAAAGCAACACAAAATGTTGAAACTCCACTTACGTGAACATTTTTCTCTTCAATAAAAGTATTCAGAAAAGACACTGTTAATTAAAGCAACTCAAATAGGAGTTAGAATGGCAACAGATTTGTAGATACGCCCTATCAGGTCACTCAAGTTAGATCTGAATCCTTCTTTTCAAGTTTTGGTGAAAATAAAAAAAACAAGCTAAATGGGTCACGGTTACATTTGCATGCAACTGAAATCTGAAAATGCAGAGAAATAAACTCTTATTTCAAAGTCTTTCAGAGAAACATTGGAGCAGAAAATGAAAGTGAAAGCATAATGAAGCCATCACATTTATTCATTTTTCTGAGAGACAAATAGTAACGATACAGAGCATCGAGCACAGGAGAGACAACTAATGTGCATCGATAAACTCACGTTTGAAAAGATGGGTAAGTAAATCTGTACAACCATTTTTACAGAGTGAGGGAAATAGAAGAGGGAATCAAGTTGCTATTCCAGGATTAAAACTCAAGTCTCCCACGTACGGGCGATTACACTTCCCAGAGGGAAAATATGAGTTAAGAGATGGATTAATTTTATATATTTTTTTTTAATCCTGATGAAACATTCAATGCTTCTAGGGTCAATTCCTCATTTACATTCAGAAGACTCATTTTGAGCAGGAAGAGGAAAGATTTAGACCAGATGACCTCCTGAGGTCCTTTTCAGTTTTAATTACTGTGTGATTAAAAATACTTCTAGGAGTACCTCTCCAGTTGCCTGACAACTTGCCCTAGTTTTTCACAGTATATAGAATTGTAAAGGTATAATATGTAACTAGACAGCACTTATAATACAGAAACGTTTTTATCTTCGGAATAGTTTGTCTCACTGAACCTCTCTCCATGTATTCAAATAAAAATCAATCCCAAAGAGAGGAAGAAAAGCATCCAGCACCCCAGTAAATATCAAAAGTTACTAGAAACTAACCCAGAAATAACACATCAGTGGCCAAACTCATTCCTAACGGCCTAGGTCAATTATTAAGGTAAAAAAAAAAATAAAAAAAAATAAAATACACGGAACAACCAACAAGCACGACACTCGAGAGGAATGTTTGTGTCGGAGAGACGAACCTTACCTGGCTCCCGGTTGATTTCTATCTCGAAGAAGCACTGGGGCCGGTCCTGCACCCCCATGGCGGCGGGCAGCCCGGCGGCCCCTCGCCACCTGGACACAAAGAAGAGGCGCCCTGGGTGGGGAGCGGCCCGGCCCGGCCCCGCCGGATCCCGCCTCTCCACCGTTCTTCCCTCCCTCTTCCCCTCCCCTCATTCCCTCCCTTCCTCCCTTCCGAAGGGGTAAAACGACACCGGGGCGGTGCGGCCGTGAGTGGCCGGTGGGGTTCCGTGAGGGGGCGGCGGGGCCGTGAGGGGTTCCGTGAGGGGGCGGCGGGGTTCCGTGAGGGACTAACGGGGCTCAGCGAGGCGGAAACGCGGAAACGCGAATTTTTTCCTCTCACAAAACAACCGATATGGAGGAGGGGAAGGGTGAGCCCCCCTCAGCGCTAGCCGCCCTACCCATCCTCTTCCCCCCCCCCGCCCCGGTCTCACCTGGCAGCTCCGGTGCTTTGTTCCCTCTCCGTCTTCCCCTCACCCTCGTCCCCCCCTCCCGCCCCGCCAGGCAGACGCCGCCGGCCCCGAACGCCATTAACCGACGGACTCCATGGCCCGTCCCCCCGCCCCGCTCTGCTCCGCCCCGCCGCCGCCGCGCCGCCTCCCCCCGCCGCGGCCCGCCCCCGCCGCCCGCCCGGCGCTGTGAGGGGAGGACGAGGGGAAACGGCGGGCGTTTCGCTACAGGGCCGGCGGGTCCGCTGCCTCCCAAGGGACGAGGGTCCCCCGTCCTCTTGCCGCGAAGGAGGAAGGTGTTTTATAGAATAAGTAACACGGTGAGTCCCCATAGGGGGGCATCCCCCCCCCACCGCCCCCCCCGTCCATGCTGGGCCCTAGGGCTGAGCGACACCCCCCCCCCTTCCCCCGGCTGCTTCACCCCTTTATTTTGAGGAGAGGTTTTCCACAGATATCTCTCCCTCTGAAGGGAAAATGTTTTTGCGGGCACAAAAAATCCCCCTCTGAATATTTTATGGGGGAAAATCTTTGCCACAATGCGTTCAACAGGGCAGTTGTGGTGCAACCCTCCATGCCACGGGCCAGCATGGGGTGATCCTGTCTCACAGAGCCTCAGCCCTGTGAAAACTTATCCAGCCATGGTTTAGGAGCCCAAGAAAATTTAAATCGAAGAAATCTAAATTATTGCAGCAGGCCATAGGTTATTTTCCCTGTGTTTGGGATGCTGGCTCATCCCAGAGCATGGAAGTGATACCTTTAGCAATCAAAGTATCAAACTGTTCAGGAAGGAGTATGAAATCTATAAACCCTCAACCTACTACATCTTTCAGGCCAAGTAACTTCTCACCGAGCACGTCCAGCAGCTTAAAAAAAGCTTTTCATGTAGCCCCTCCATATTAATTTAATTTTCGTAATTGCTGTTATAACAGTAACTTTGTTCTTGTCTGCACTGAGACGGGTTTGCTAGGAAGGCAGCACCTCTACAATGGTATCCTGGTTGGAACGACACAGACTTAATTTACCTTTCAGTAATTTTACTTTTCAGTAAAGACTCTTCCAATGCTTGGGGAAAAACTGCATTTTTAGAAGACTTTACCATCTGAATCTGTGAAATTATTTACTTTATAGCCAGCTGTGGTGTGCAGGTGTCAAGGTCTCAGTGTTTTCAAGCTCACCAGGTGTGGTGATGAGGAGGAGCAAGACCCGTGCATTTGAGAATAATTGTCTAAACAACAATAAATTGTTGTGGGTTCCTCAAACCATAAAAATGGTGTACTCTCTGTATACACTGTGCCATCCCTATGGCCTTGCACAGTTTCCAGCTAAACCATAGCCTCACCACTTGGTGCAAAGAAATGTCTTTTATTTCTTTCAGAAAGAAGTTTTGTCACTTTCTGCACCAAGAAGGCACTCCTTTATTAAGTCCTCACCTCCTGAGAAGCAAACCATTTCTGAATGCTTTCCAAAAGTTGTACAAAGCAGAACTCATTGCAGTAATTTTACCTGGCAGCAGTATCGGTGGTCATATCCTTGTTTCAGGAGAAATTCAGAGGTCTTGGATTTTAAAAAAATGCGCTGAGAATGAAGAGTAGCAATACTGAAATCAAAGGATATTTTAGAAGTTAAGGATGTAGGAAAGTGGGATTGTTTTAGATGGAATTTGTCTATAGATTCCTGATTTTATCTAATAACACGTGATTGTCCCTAAGGAAGCTTGTCTTTGGAGTTGTCACATAGGTTTGCTGGTCCTTTGGGGGTAGTTGCATGGCAAGATATCACACAACGTGTAAAAATAACAGCACAGTCTGGCTGTAAATTATTTAGCTGTGAAGTGCTTTTCTAAAGTAGTAGGGTGTTACTTGTCTCACTTTAAAATGGTAAACTGAGAAACAAAGCTACAGAGAAATTGAGCAACAGTAGATACAGTAGGAATTCCTTTCCAAAATTTAAATTTGAAAACACATCTTGATTTCCTTAATCTTCCCAAGCAATAAATATTGTATGTTTGGGTTTTTATGGTTTTAGGTTTTTTTCCCCCTGAGATGAAATTAATTCCCTTTTACCTGCAGCCCCTGCTTTTCTGTTTTCAGAACGTGAACTTGTTAAAGGCAGATGAGCAAAGAAATAAGCAAAAGTCTCAAAAAAGACATGGAAATGTGCTGTTTGCTCTTCATGCAAGTAGCAAAGACTGTGAGCAATAAAGGAAAAAACCAATTATTTCAATTATTTTAATAAAGAAGCAAATTAGAATGAAGTTCTGATCCCCTGGGAGATAAACTCTTAAGATCATCTGTAGGACTAGAGCTGATAAACATGCAGCTTGGTGGAAAAAAGACATACCCCCTAAAAAACTAAGTTTCCCAAGCGCATTTGAGGCCAGACTTGGGAAACATGAAACATTTAGTTACAAATGAAGATTTTTTTCCCTGGTGTTTCTATCTGGGAACTGCTATGTTCTGGTTCTGGTAACACCCTGAACTGACTGAAACCAGTGACGAGGTCCCCATTGATTTCGGTGCCTATGGATGTGGGCTGTTTGAGGGGGATTGGGGTCTGTGTGGCCAAGCAGTATAGTTATGAATAACTGCTTCTATATAATAGTAGTTTTTGTTAATCCATACCTTTTTGAAATGCCTCCTTTTATAGGCCTTTTCTATATTTTCTCGGCTCTGTTCCAATTCTACAGACAACATTTGTGTGCACCAAAATCAGTGGACCCAACTTCAATTTCTACCTAAAAATCAACTTCAGAGGTTTCTTAGAGGTACATTTTATGCCTGAGAATTCACGTTGACAAAATCTTGGCTGAAAGTTGCATTCTTTTCTGAGATGGAACGGGCTTGGCTACAGGAGTTTGAAAAGTAGGAGGGTGCAAAAGCCACTGCTGAACAGTTATGACACCTACATGCACATTAGGGTAAAACAAGCTTAAATTGGGACAGAGTCTTTATTTTCCAAATTGTCTTTGATTGCCTTAATAATTACTAGTCTACATGTGGCCGTGAAAGCTTGAACTAACCAGCTTTTGTTTAGGTATTTATAGAGGCTTTCCCTTATCTTTTTTGCAAATTCCATATGTAGAACCTGAGTCTGAAATCAAAACCAAGCTTTTTTTTTTTTTTATGAGCAACAAGTTGTTGATCAGTTCTTTCTCGTGCTATTTTAGATGTTGTTGCCATTCCATTTTATTTGCCAACTGCAAGGCTAGAGCCCAGTGTCTGAAAACCCTCTGGTCTGCTCCTCCTGTGCTGAATGTTTCTTTACCCCATTTGTGATTTGCATGTAGATTCGTAAGGAGGAAAAGGAATTTTTAGTGTAGCTTTTCGTTATCTGGGGTGTTTTGGTTGGGGGGGTGGTGCTCAAAATACTTCTGTGAGACAAATTGATGGCTGTTTTTTCCAGATCTCTCTCTGCATGGATTCCGGTCCGGCGTGAAGGGATGTGAAGTGTTGGCACCAGGAGGAGAAGAAGTGACTCAGAGCTCTTCACGAGGGTCACTGAAATTTCAAAACCTTAAAAGATGGTAGAGAAAAGAGCCAGAAAATCCGACACTTACATTTAAAAACTTTATGTTACTGGAGAACAGATGAGCACCTGAAAGCGTTTCCTTCAATCATGCAAAACCATTTTTTCGGTATTTTTTCAGAAGAATAAATATTGCAGACCAGAATAACTGAAAAAGGGCTTTAATGATGAAAAGCCTCACTGCTGAGCAAACAAGAAGTTTAAAGTGAAAAGCTGACGGGCAGTTATCTGTTAAGCAAACTTAAACAGCAAAAAGGTGCTTAATTAAAAAGCACCTACGTCAGCATCTGAGAGCAGAATTTAGAGTGTTAAAGGGAAGTAAATGGCTTAGGAATAAGTAATAAATAGTAAAATCTGTCAGCTCCAGGCTGCTGATCAAAATCCACCCCACGGCAGTAACATCTGATGTTTTTCCCCACGTTGAATGCCAAGATGTTGAAGATTTGTGCACGGCCAGTGAGAAGCTCCTGCTCACGGTACCAAAAACTTGGGGCTTTTACAGAGCTTTGGAAGGATTTAATGGTTCTTATTTTGACAGGACTGTGTGAAGTGGGAAGGAAAGGCCACAGGGAGGAGAAGGCTCCAAGTGCAGCGGGCGATTTGGGGGCTTTGGCTGGTTTCACTGGTGCCTGCTTTCCACAGCAGCGTTCCCGTTTGGCACCGAGCATTAACAGCTACTCAAAAAGCCTGGGAAGGTGATAGGAGAAACCTTCTGTTACCCTTCAGCTACCCTGGAGTCCAGCATGGGAGCAGCCCAGCAAACCTGCTCGTGGAAATGGAAAGCCAGATCTTCTGATGTCACTCTTTCACCAAACGTGAAAATTAGGTAAAAGTAAAGAAAGATTATGTTTATTGTTATTAACATACTAACAAAGTCGTTAATAACTTCACAGAGACAGGGGCACAGAAGTAAAATAAACCCACCAGAATTATAGCCACCCGTGTGCTGAGGCAGCTACAATAAATTTCTCTCTCTTTTGCTCCCTGACAAACTCTTAGGACACTTACACAGCTGTCCCAGGGGTGAAATTCATGTCTCAAGCCAAACCTTTCTCCTAGGACTTGCTTTTGCCAAAAAGGAGCATCGATATGGGGGGACACACATATCCTCAGACAGATGACAGGGATATTTGTAGCCTCACACATCCCAATGCTCCCTGTGGTTCTCTTCATTCACTCTCCTTTCCCCAGGGATTTCCTGTGAACTATAACCCAATTAATATCTGAGCCATTAACACACTTCCTAAAGGATTACTGAGCTTTCTGCTGTCCTGCCCCAAAGCTTCAGGAGTGTTTCCATCCCTGGCATGAGTAGGTGGAATCTGGGCTGTCAACAGAATTTGTTAATGACTGCTCCAGCACGATAGAAATATAAGCAAACTATTAATCCATTATGTGGTGAATTGCTTAATGGGGCAGGGCATATTCCTGTACATATAACTTCTTTAAGCACTGTGTTTCATGGAAATGAGTATACAGGACTTTAACTGGACAGGTTGTGTGCAGGTGATTCCCAGCAGCTTGCTGAGAGTAGAAATAAAGTCAGGCAGTTGCTGGGAGGCAGGTTGGGTTTGGGAGGCTGGAGGTCTCCTCCTCTGGCTGCCTGTGCTCTCCCTGGCTAAACAAACAGCTTCAGCCTCTCTGGCTCATCTGGTGTAAATCTCAACAATGCCAGCAGCTCATCCAGAAAACATTCAAAAGCAAATGCTGTCAAGAAGCCTGAATATGAGTGAGTTCAGCAGCAGGAACATCATTTAATGTAGTTTTCTGTATAATGACTCCTACCTCTACAATCTTCCCATCTACTCACCCGCTTATTTTCTCCCCTTTATTACTGTCTGAGTTCTCCCCAAATAATTTTACAAAAATGTCTCAGTTTTTCTCTTCTTTCACTGCTTGTAGAGAAAGAGGCTGATGGTTTTATATTGTCTTAACCAATAAATGCCAGGTGTCTGAGGCGTGGGAGTGCAGGTCTCATACAAGGTGTGTCATGTAGGTCTCAAGATCACATGTGGCCTGATCCAAACCCCAAATGCAATTAATACTTTTTTCATTTACCTCAGGGGATTATAACTCAGGTCTATTGAGTTTTGCATATGTCTGGTTTTGCATTTGGAGTCTTGTGTGGAAATGAGTGAGTGGGCCATGCTACCTAACAGCAACTCAAGTGAGTTTTTACCCTCACAAGAAAATGAAATTGTCTGTGTTACCATGTTCTTGCAATCTCCTTTCTGTTTCTCTGCACCTGTTGTCTCTTGCATTAAATTATGAGCTCTTGGAATGGATGAGACAAAAGGTCTTTTGGTAGGTACTTTGACAGCCTCTATCGGTCTTATGTCAGTGAAAGAAAATAAGGCAATTTTGCCTAAAAGCCTACCTTTATTCAGAAGTGACACTGAGGGAGGGATTAGAAATAAAAAACGGTAGTGAACAAGTAGGAAAAAAACCCCAGAAAAATCATTCATATTGCTGTAGGCTGCTAACAGACCCTGCAAGAAGCTTGCTATGAAATGTAGTATCCCCAGGATCACTCTGATTGAAACTAATATTTAATTAGTAGCTTTTTGAGGAGAAAATGACACAATGATTCCTTTTCCCTAGTTTTTTTTTTCCTTTCTTTTTTTATTCTCTAAAATTTAGTTTACCTTTTTACCTTTGCTTAAAGATGTATAAACCCCACCTCAGCCTTCTCGCTAAGCACCCTCTGAGAACACCGTGTTACGAAACACAATATGCTTGAAATGCTTGAAATGGGAGTCAGCTCAGGTGCTTCAAAGCTTGTTAGTTTGAGCTCAGACAGCTCGGATGCTCCAGCACTGTGGATTGCAGGAGGGTTTGTTAATTTGGCTCCGATGCCAACAGCCAGCAGAGGTTCAGGGCAGCGCCTGTGGTGGGGACACCATGGAGCAGAGACATCAAAGTAGCTCTACAGACCAGCTCTACCACCCGCAGAGACTCAGAGGGGACAACTGAGCCAGAAATGACTTTGTGTAGAGCTGGTGGACACCAGGTTTTACTAGCCCAGGCTCAGCACTGTTTCAAGGCAGCTGCATCTCTCCGAAACCCAAGTTGGCCCCAGAAAAAGTGCAGCACCATTTGTGTGTGCTGCTGATCCTGAAATCATAAACCAGTAAATCACATCAAAGCCAAGCTGACTCCACACAAAGCCATCTCAGCTACATCTGAATCCACGACGCTGGCCGTGCTTTAGAAATAAAGAATTCCAGTCACAACACAAAGGTAACTGGGTGAAATGTGGTGGCCCCCCATGAGCTGGGAGGTCAGACTAATCGATAGGGCACTTTGTTCTGGTGTTAGAGCTGTGAATCTGCAGCTGAGGCTCGGAAGCAGAGTGGTGGTAACAGCAAAAAGAGTGCCAAGAAGGAAAAAAGGCTGAGTGGTTTTGGTTTGGCAGAGCTGTGGCTGAGGTGGGTGATTCTCCCTAAATCAGAGGAGGCAAAAGGAACAGTCACCTGCCCCTGAACCTGGGGGGGAGAACAGAGAATCCCAGGTGGATACAGGCAGAATTGTTAGGATGAGGGAGAGGGATGGATTCGTGTAGGGAGATCCTGCAAAGAAGTGGGAGGTTTCCATAAGAGGAACTTGCTGGGGAATGAAGAATTGCCAGAAGTCCTCGTTTGGCACAGTGAGTGTAGAGAAGAATATTAATAAAATATGCAGCGCTAGTAATAACCATCCAGATTAATGCTAATGTTGATATAAATAAAGCTGTATGCAATTATGATGAGCTAAGGTCAGGAAGATATTATTTTTTATGGATTGAACACTTAAGTGCATTGTGTGCACTTACAGACAGAAGATTTTGGAAGGGGAGGGTGTCTGTTGCCTTCTGAAACATTCAACACTGACCACTGTCAGAGACAGGAGACTGCATCGATCTGTTTGGGAATGACAATTTCTCTTTTCTGCAACAACTGCAAAATATTTGTGCTGGGAGTTCAGAAGCTTTGGCCTCACTTAATTCGCTACTAAAAAAATCTCAGTGGACAGAGAAATGTAAAACTGCCAGCGTGATCTAGTGAGAATCTTGTTTATGCCTCTGCATAGGAAGAGTTTCTCTTATGATAAGGCAGGAGCTTAAATTAATACATGAATGTAAGCAGATAAATAAAATGGTTTGGTATTTACTTTGTAGACTCTAAATTCTAGCTCCCAAAATATAAATAAAATGGTTTGCTATTTACCTTAGCTCCCACTTGTAATGCAGGCCAGGATGCCATAGGTTTGTTCTAGTTTAGCAGCACGCTAATAATTGCAGATCTACCATCAATTGTGCTGACATATGCATTTAATGGATTGCAACTGTTGCTATAAACAAATGGTAATTGCTTGGGATTTCAAATATACTGTAATTGCACTTTTAACATAGAACTTTTGGGATATAAAAATGGTAATTGCGTCATCTTTCAGTTTGATCGGTTTAAAGTACAGGGACAAGGCCAAGAGAAATAGGAGAATGTTTCAAGCCAGGGAACAGGCAGCCTTCCCTCCCACTGCAAGAAAGGAGGACTGGCCACACAGAGATTTCTGCATGTAAATCAAGACTTTTCTTGCTATAACCAGAGTGGATTTTCTTACAGGGGGAAAAAAAAGAGAAGAGGAGAAGGCTGTTAATTCCGTTGCCAAGTTTGCACGATGGGAGTACGGTCGAGGCTGCCAACCCCATCCCGCTCCGTGGCTCCAGCTGCAACAAAATCTCCTCAAGCACAAACCTTTCTACCACTCAGTTTTTATGTGAGTAAATAGCCTTTGCCCTCTACCCGTTATTTGGATACATTTAATTAGCCATCTTTCTAACTTTATGCACGGAACTGAACTCCCATCTCATAGTAAGGTTTCCTAAAACAAGTGAACCCATCTCCACCTTTCTTAGTCCCAGCCTCCCCTCCTTCTGCTCTCCCTGTGACACTTCTCTGACCCTGAACAAGCCACCTAAACCAGCAAAAAACTGCTCCAAGCAAAAAAAAAATAAAAAATGCCCCAAACCCACGAACCTTCAGGAATGTCACAAAACTGCACCTATAGGTGCCTCATGTAGGTTAAGTAGGATGATCCTGAACCACACAGGTATGATCTAGGTGAGGTATCCTCTACCTGCAGCTTGGTAAAGGCATCCTGATCGACGTGTGGGCATCGGTCAGTCAAAGAAAGATTATTTTTTTCCCTTTTCTGATGGAGGATTATAGATCAGCTGGGAAATGAGTTGTGTTACTTTCTGCTACACCCTATTAGTTTTAGTCCTGATGCTCAAATCTGTCAGGTATTTATCTGAGGTAACTGCCTGGCCTTTGTGAGAGTAATAATGAATAACTAAGCTTTTTACTGTCACAATAATAATGAAGTATTAATAGTGAATTAAGGAACAGACTGAGAGAACATCCAGCCATGCAGCCATTGCTGCCAGTTAGCATCTAACTACGGAGTCAGATATGGAAGTATTAATGTATCTGGGTACATGACAGTCAGTTGTGGAAGCATTAATGGATCTGGGTAAATGAAGGAGTGATCTAATCACACAGTGACTCTAAACATAAATCAAGATCAATAAAAACACTGGCTGCACAGATTCAGCCTCAGATTCTGGGCTGAATTAAGTTTAACAAAACTTAATTTCCTCATCGCCTGTACCTTTAGCATCCTACCTGTGAATCCTAAAAATTCTTCAGTATCATCCTGTGCCAGTGGTTGCACTGAATTCCTCAAAGTACATATATATATTCTAGGAGAAGAAACACTACACTGCATCAAGGATAGAGTAGAAAGAAAAAAAGACTTCACGAGCAAAAGAACCTCTTAACTCAAAATGATATACTTAAAGTTCAATTTATAACGGAAAGCCACAAAAAAAAAATCTATAAATCTAGTTGTTAGAAGCTCATCTAGAACCATCTATAAACCTGTATTCCTGGGCTTTTAGATCTTGGCTGCAGTAGGAAACGTTTCTTCCATATTCTGTAAAGTTGAGCTTCAGTGCTCCTGGCCAACACCTGCTGAGCTGCCCAAATTGAGGTCCACACCATAGAAAAAAATGTTTTGAATATAATTTCTGACCCAAGCATTGGATACACTCGGGTCTGGTTAAAACATGTGGAAAACCATCAGAAAACTTCATTTGAGAGGATGGAATCACATCTCCATGACCACGTTTCTTCCTGTGCACCCTTCTGGCATGGACAAAATGCAGCCGACTCACATTCTCCTGGCACTATAAATGGGAACAAACTGTGTCCCTGAATAACTCAGGTGAAAGCAATTCATTTCTTGAAACAAATCTGTGTCTCTTCCTTCATTTTCTTCCTATTTCCCCCCGTGCCAGAGCACTACATCAATCATTTTCCTTTGCTGAAGACAACCTCTGCTGTTGGCTTGTCTCAAAGAGTCGTAGGATGAACTTGCTGTCAGGAAACACCTTCTGATGTTTGACTTGACTGAACTGTCACCAACCCATCCCACGAACTCGCTCACACCCTCTCTGCACCGTGAGGTTTTTTTTT
>BJBW01004417.1:0-40091 GCA_004320125.1 Scolopax mira
CTCCCTGAGGACCAGTGCTCCAACAGAGCTGCCTGCCTCCGAGTCATCCGCACCCTCCACAGCCAGAACCAGCCCACTGCCATCACCTTCTTCTCTCTCTTCAACCATGTCCTCAACATGGCTGCCACCTCCCACCACTTCCACACTCTCCTCCACATCTGCCTCAGCCACCACCCCAAAACCTGTGCCTGTGTCCCTCACTACTTCCTCATTTAGGGCTGCTGAGAGCACTGCATATTTTTCCTCCCCAAACACCACATTTACTCCACATGTCAAAAGAACTTCATTAGTAGTTCCCACAAGTATTTCTTCCATGTCCACTCCAGTTTGGATCCCAACTCGTTTATCTACAAGAAGCAGTTTTGCTCCCACTGTTACTACTGCAGCTTTGACAGAGTCATTTGAGAGGACTTCATTGCAAACAACAACGTTAACTACTGCCCGCACCACATCGTCTCCTTCTTTCACCTCTAGACTTTCAACATCCTTGTCTTCTGTTGTACCATTAACTGTGCCACAAGGTAAATTAATATCCTTTCCTGTATCCTGCTTCTTTTTTAGCTCATCTTTTCTGTTATGTATGTACATGTGTATGAATTCTTTTACTACATACTCTTTGGCTGAGATACCATTTCTATGTGTTGGCTCCATCTTTTCTTTTTCACCTTTCTGCAGTTATTTTTTTGTGGAATAGTGTCTGAATTCTTTGATTTCATAACAATAGATCCCTTTTTACATACCAATGCAAACATTAAAAACTCACAGTTAAGGAGGCTGACATGAGGCTTATCAGGATAGTGACAGTATAATTTTTTTTAATCGAAAAATCCTAATTAAGCAGTGTAAAAAAGTTACCTTTTATTTGGACAGGGTACCTCTCGACTTACCCTGCAGACCCTCTGGTAGCTCTCCTACTCATTCTGCACACTTGAGTATTTTCTGCTATCTACTGCAGGATACTATTTTCTTGGTTTTCAAGGTATAGTGATGTTTTTGGCTCCTGTGCATAATGAAAACCTAATGTATCAACTGAAGCAATACCACATTCTACAATTTTTGTACAATTTCATGTGAAAGGAGGCACAGAAAGTAACGTTATCTCTACTGGTTTCAAATGGAACTGTCCTACTTTATGATCTCCAGGATAGGAGCCATCTTGTGGATGCACAAGAGCTTTCTATACATTTAAAACTGTATTCTGTATAGATAGCAGAAGCTCAACTTCTAGTCTTACTTAGAAACAGGCTAAAAATCTTTATTCAATGCTTCCTAGGATGTGGATTAACCCTTCTAAGAATAAACCAGAACGACACATGCACTGCTCAATCTGTGAATGGAAAGTGTATTTCCTTTGTGGTTCTTCTACACATTTTCTTTAAACCACTGTTTGAAGATGCAGAAAAGAGTTAACATCTCAATTTCAGCTACTTACCTATTGCCTTCTCTACTGTAATATACTACTTTCACTGTTTTTTCTGCTTTTCTGTGAGTTTAACTCCTAAAGAACATGCAACCTCCTCTCCAACAAGTTAAAGCCTCCATTTGCTTTACTTACCTTTTTCAAGAGTTAAGAGAGATATGCAGCATCCTCATAGGCCTGCCTTTTTTCTACCCTGTTTAATGAGATTCTAAGTATTTACATTTTCTTATCATTGAAGCAGAGCTATATGCTAGTTTCTTAGTTGTTGTGAATCTTCACACAAATTCCTCTCTTCCATTATTATAATCAGATCTGAACCAGAAATTTATCTCCAACAGCAACAAAAATTAAGGAAGTGGAACACCATGCTCATCACCCACAATATCACCTACTGAGTCTTACTCCAGAAGACTGATTTACACAAATTATCCCAAATAGTCAAATAAGGAAACCATGGTTAACTACTGTTCTCAAACGGTGATATGAGAATCAATACATAACAGCAGATATCATCACCTCATGTTTTCACTGTTAACTTTGTCAGCAGAGTACAGCTTGTACAGGTCAGGCAACTCAGCCACAAGGCATGGCAGCATTAGCTGCCTGCAGAGCAAATGATCAAATGCACAGTCTGTCCTTCCTCCCACTGTTACACAAGTAACGGAGTACCACAGGCTGGTTGCATTTTTCCTAAGCAGAAAGGAGGCTCAAATTGACTGACTTCATAAGCTCTGGGAAATGACAGTTTGACACAAGGAGATGGGATTCTTTCTATCACTCCATTGCCATTGACCTTGCTTTCCCTGCATCCTCATGCTCTTCACCTCACAGAATGGGAACCCACTAGGAACTCTCATAAGCAGGACTTGTCCCCTGTATAATTATGGTTTTGGTACCCACTTTAGATTTTGTCACATACTTTTTCTAAGACAAGTGCTTTAGAACAGTATTTTCCCAACCGTACTATTACTAGGTTTGTGCCTTGCAGTTAACAGGCAGTACCTCCCAGTATTATTTCATGAGTTCAGTAAATTGTGAAAAAGTTCTTTTCAAGGTTTCATTCAAAGCCTTTCTTCAAGCGGGGAACCTGAATGTCCTCAAAAGGGCATTGCATGGAAGCAGCGCAAAAGGTGCATAAGTTGCCTTCGTAGTACTCAATCTCTTTGTTCTCCTCAATATAAACTTGCAAATTAAATCTTCAAACTTGTTAGAACACCTGTATTTAAGTCATCTTCTTGCATCATAAACTGCTTAGTATTTTGCTTCAAGTCAGGAGAAAATGCAAGATCAATACCATCAGTACCTGCGATGTATCATTTTGCACTCCCTCTAGTAAGGAAAGGCAGACTTCAGGCAGACATTTCAGTTACAAACTTCTGGCTGCCTGCAAGTAAATAAATCTGTAAATTAAGTATTTTTCAAATAAGTAAAATCTTTTACAAAGTCTGTGCACCAGAATTCCATCAGAATTAGCCAACTGGTCTATTTTTATCTTTGTGTTCTCATCAGTGGATTAGAGTTTTTTTCTCCTAGACTGAATTTGCAGTATATTCTTAACAGGGGTTATTTTGCTCATTTGTAGTTCCAGCAACTTGCATTTTCTCAGTTGTCCTCCGCATAACTACCTCATGCATCTTCAGTGCTTAGTTTAAAACCTTCTCTTGCTGCATTACTCACTTGTGACTTGTCAGTTGTCTCATGCAATAGGAAAATAGGAATAGCTTTCCCTAAAACAGAGTATGGAGTCTTTTGGCATCCAGCAAAGGTCACTCAAGAAGACTAAGATTTCTTCTAATTTTCTCTCTCTCTTTTTTTTTTTTTTTTACACATTTGACAGTGCGTTGTAGAGAACTCCAGTATGAAGAAAAAATAACTTACAAAGGCTGTTCTACAAATATCACTTTAAGCCAATGTGAAGGATCATGTCCATCTTCAACAAAGTAAGGATAATTGAGGAATTGTATAGTTGTGAAGTTGTTTATTTGTCTTACTTGGACATCTGTAAGTAGTGTTATTTGTTAACTACCACTCCTTTACAATTCAGGGAGAAAAATGTGGTTGGCATCTAGCCAGCAATATGATGTTGCGGTGTAAGCCAGCTGACTAGAGAAAATGCTAATAAGGTCATTTCATATGTAGGGATTTACAACTTAAGCACTGAATGGTGTCTCACTTCCCTAAGTTTTTTTTCTTAAACAAGAACAGACATCAACACTGCATGTTCTGGGGGCTTTTTTGGGTTAGGGTGCTTGTTTTTTTTTTTTTAAGATGTAAAAGGTCAGTTAGACTACAAATACCTGTTTTCAAATAGCTAAGACAGCAAAATAAGAAATTTATCTCACCTAAATACATAACATCACTTCAATTGTTTCATAATATTTTCTTAATAGTGTATTCCAGGGTATTTTTACAGTTACCAGTGTCTGTCTCAGTCCATGCAGTTGTTTGCTCATTGTGAGACTATTCAGACAGGGAATCACAGTTTCAATGAAAGTAAACTGACTGCAGCAGTATTAAACTTCACAGTTATTTTGGGAAAAAAATTAAAACCCCAACAAAACAAGTAAATAAAATGTTCAAGGATAGGAAATCAATGGATGGTTTTCCTTGTGCAATAACTAAACTAATCCTATAGCAAACCCCTTCAAAGTGAGTCCAGCCCCAGCATTTTGAAAACTGAGTGACTTTGTATCTTGAGAGTTTTGAAAAGGGCAGTTAAGCCTTAACAAAGATTTTTAGTTATTAACATTCATCACTGCTTATAAACCAGTTTTGTTTCAACTGAAACCAGGCAGGCTTTTTTCCCCCCTTTAAAGAGATTTTTTACAAAAATATTTTTCCTGCAACACTGTTGTCTACTCTTAAGTACTGTGGTAAGGGTCCTCCGGCCCGGAACTGACATTCTGCAGTTATCAGCTTAAATTCTAGTGCTAACAATTCAGAAGAAAGGGATTTTCCCTCCTCCGTGAACATGTACCATTCAGCATCTTTGTTAACAGATCATACCAGAGACCACCTGTAAACCCAAAGCAGTTCAGTCTACAACTTAAAATTAAATACATAGTTACTGTATTATTTTCAGAAGTGCAAAAGGAGAATGGTGGAATCAAATCCTATTAGCTTTGCAGTGAGGCCTGAGGCCTAATACCAATAAACCTTTTGAAAACACAAATAGGAAGTCAGAAACTTGACAAGTTTCAGGGTCACCTGAACTCCCACAGTGCTCACAAGAAGTTAAGAGGCAATCGCTGCACTGTTAGTAGTTTGGTAGTTGACAGAACCCTTGAACTCTAAGGGTTGTCCTCTTTCCTCTAAATGTTCCACTGTAAAGAAAAAAAAAAAAGTTCAAACACCTGAAGAGGTATAAGCCTAAAATAGTATACACAGATCCTAACTGATCCTCCCTCTCTTCCCAACAGGTTTAACGTTGAGAACATGATGGTCACCACAGCATGCGGCTGCTGTAGGCCACTTCAGCTTCTTAAGAAGGAATTCCAACTACCGTGTCAAGACCCAGACAACCCTGGAAAAAGCCTCACTAAAGAAATAATTGTATTTAGTGGCTGTGTTTGTAACTTTGACACCTGCATACATGAGTGAGATGGCCTCAGATTTTTTTTTTTTTTTAAATTAAAATACTGATCGCAATTTAACACTTCCACAGTGACTGCTCATTGCTGGAAGCTCTCTTGTATTGATTCCACAGGAGAGCCTTGCAGTGAGGCTTCCTGAGCAGCTCCCTGGAGCACAATGAAGTTAAATGATAAATTATTCCTGATTAGAAGGGAGGTGTGGGGGGGAAGGGTACTAGATGCAGGTGAGAAAAAAAATAAAGTGGGCCAAGTGGGGTTTGGGAAGAAAGAGGCTGCCTGGCTTTGCTCAGGCTAAAAACCATCCTACATACTGTGCAATAACAGAAATTTGACTTACAAATAAAGTAGAAAGAAATTTTACTAACTTATTTCTCATTATTTGACCACTTATTTTAACTGAAAATACTGTTAGGTTCACTATTCATACAGTTGAACTAGGAGCTGTGGAATAGCCCATTACTCCTGGGAGTACTTCTCTCCTGGGAGAAGAGACAGCTGAGATGACCTGATCCCTTTCCTTTGAAAGTGGATTTGTCCACAGCAGAGTTGTGCTTGTCATCCATACACAGCTGTTGTCAGAGAACAAGGTGCTACTCGAACACTTTATGTTGTGGCACATTTCTAGAAACATCATTAACACAGACACATCGTGGCTTTTGGACAAAGCAGAAATTTGCAGGCAAGAAATCAATAACAGCATTTCTAACAGGACACAATTTACTCACAAGCAATTTCTACTTCCTGCTGATAGAGTATTTTTTACTATTTTGTTTGAGATTCATTTAAGAAAGTGTTGTATAAATGCACAAAAGCTCATAGGGCCCAGGTTTAGGTTTTTTCCTTTTAATAAGTTTTAAAGAAGTCTAAGAATCTGAAGCGTACATTTAACCTTTGAGGTTATTTTGCAGTTCAGATACTCTCCTTTTACAGCAACATCAACTCTTTTTTTACAAGACCTGCCTGTGTGTAACACAGGTGTGTTTCATAGCCTCAACCATACCCAACTGCTACAGCAGTTTACTGTACTGTTAATATACTTACTGTTGTTAAACACTATAGGAAAAAAGATTTTTACATCAAGGGCTTTTTCTTTTTTGGTGGTTTTTTTGTGTTTGTTGTTTGTTTGTTTGGTTTTTTTAAAGGCTTTTTATGTGTGCATTATAGAAGAGTGTAACATGTTATTAAACATACCAACAAAAAAACCCATAAAAACACCTCACTGGGGCAGCAGAGATCTGCAGGCCAGGTACGACTCGACTAAACACAACCCACCAATAGATTGCAGGAAAGAATTTACTATCACACATCAACTGTTGTTTCAGAACCACCATTCCATGCAATTCTTCATTACATTTCCAAGCCCCCACACAAAAAAGGACAGTTTTATTACTGTTCTAATCATTTATTTAATCTTAATACGTTCTTCTGATGAATATAGTCTAATATATAGTCTTCTATATGAAAATTCTCCACTTAATTTGACAGAACTTTGTTTTATACAAATAAGACAATCACCATAAATGTTACATACTGGAGTGTAGGTCAAGAATGAACATGCGCTACCTGTTTTGCTATTCAGTTATTTTCACGTCAATGCCTGAAAATACTGTACTTAAAACAATAACACTGTTTACTGCAGAAGTTACTTTGTCTGCTTGATAGGATACATCACTTTGGTAAGTTAACCATCATTCACAAAAAAATAATCAAGTATTTGTCCTTAATTTTTTTTTTTCATGTTTCTGCCCATGGCTTCATTGAGCTGACATTTAATACAGAGTGTGAACAGTCATAAGCTTAACACAGTCACCACTGAAAAGACACTTTCCCTCACCCCCCTCCTTCCCACATTTTAGCACAGCTTGAACCAAAGCAAAGCGAACGAAGTAGTGCAGTGTCTCAAGGTGTCCTTTAATGAGGGCACAGAACATTTTCAGGGGTAGATATACAACAGGATTTGGAAAAAAGGAAATAGAAGCTCCTCCCCTGTCTTTGATAAGACTCCCCTTAGTTCAGCACATCAGATTTTTAACATAGCAGCCAAGAGCACAGTTAAGATAACAAGACTATGAAAGAGATATAGCATCCAAAGGACAAAACAAAGTAGTCCATTAGTATTTTGCTAACTGCCCAACCTGACTGCAGGAACTGCTCAAAGATTTTCAAAGACAATATTTGTAATCAAAGCAGTTTGATTAGACACTTGAAAGGCCATAAAAGGGACCAAGTTTTCAAGAGAACTTTTGCAGAAAGACCAGGTCTACAGCCAAGTTTTCAGTCATAACATCCATAGTTAACCAGCTATTTCTGGAGAAAAAAAAAAAAAAACACAAACCACAAAAATCTCCCTAAATCCACCCACGACAGCCAAACCTTTTTCCCCTCATTTTTCACTTGCACTCAAACCAAATTATGATTACTCGGTTCCATCACTTAACTCAAAGCACTGAAGAAAAAAAGCAAGGCACACTCAAATCACGTAGAATGCTGTCCCCTGCTGTGCCCTGGGCAGCATGACAGGAGCCTCATTTAAATGGATTCTCAATGTCATCACTATCACTCAAAACCTTTATTTCATGAACACACTTGGCTGTATGTGTTGTGAGATACCAGCCCAGCCTTCCTTTAAATAACCTTAAGGAAATCTTGATCTGAGGTTCACTTCTCCTGTCAGAAGCAGCTGGTATTCGCTGTGACCTCAGTACTCACTGACGGCTGCCAACAGTTTCTAACTGCACTACCTCACCTGCTTTGTTTTAGTAGCCTTTGTTGCACCTCAAGGCTTAAAGAGTCTAAGCCAGAGCTGTGTCCACTTACTTTTGCAGAGAAACTATAAAGAGTTTGCTGATGTGGAACAAGTTACAAAGGCTTTGGTTGTGAAAACTACTATAAAAGCTGAACTTTTCGGGGCCTTCTACTCTCAGTCTCAACACAAGTCTTCTATACCATGTTGGACGTTTTTACCACACTGACAGACAGGAAACTGTTCGGCTATCAGTTTTTTTCAACCTCTTGAGTTTTAACATTACTGTACACTGGGAAAAAAAATAGTTTAAAATTACATTTTCATCTAAGAGTGCATGCCTTGGAGCCCTTCAAGGGCCCATTTCTTCCCACTTCTCCTTTATACAATACCAGACTCTGCAGTTAGTTATATCACATCATTAGCACTATTACTTGCTAAGTCTGATGGGAAACAGAAAAAACACACAACAGAATATTTAACTTCAGTTTGGCTAACAATGAACAAGCATGTACTCATTCACCACTACCGGAGAAGCTCACCTCATTGAGATAAGCAGAAGGATTAAGAATAGCTTTTGTGTTCAATCCACTTTCCAAAGATCAGAAAACATTAAGATGTAAAGGATTACAAGATTAATACTTTAAGATTCTGGTCCTGTGGCATTTTTCAAATACAAAGATTGGTGACGCTCAACATAAACATTCATTTGAATCAGATTCAAATACATCTTGGAATCTGCTCTTTCACCCAGTACAAGACTTGCAGCAATGATCAACTTCACAAAGTTTTGACTCTATGTTAACATCTGAATTAGCCTTACTGAGCAGCCTTCCATTGGGTTCTGTCAGCTCAGAGCAGAGGGGGCACCTGTTAAAGGCAGAATATTACTAGCCATTTCAGTTGAAATCCTTGATTGAGACATCTAAATCAATTTCCTGTTAACAAGTTTAAAAGCCTGACCTCCGCAAAAAAAAGGAGCACAAGACAGCCCTCCCATCCTTCGTGTAACACACTAAAAGCCATTTTTAACGTAAAAAGTCACTTCCCTGTACTGTACATTTCAAAGTCTTAATTTCAAACAAGGGTCAAGTCCTATTAAGGCAGGGAGCTGGTATTGGTTAACATTGCAGTACTCAGACAGTGATGTACAAGACATTTATTTGCAGTATGATGACAGCGATATAAATGGAAAAACCCAAACTGACATGGTTAATATTAAAACTGTTCCGACAGCAATTCACATAATCTCTGAGATACAGCTTCTTTACTTGTTCGTAGTGTGAGCCTATACATCTGAAAAAGAATATAAAATAGTGTTTACTTTTTAAACATAGTTTAGCATTAAATTAATGTACAGTCAACTAGTGAAAGCCAGCAGTTATCGCTTGTTTTCTTAGACTTGGTAGGAAAAAGACCCCAAATTAAAACATTCAGGGGCAGCTAGGAATCGAGTGATACAGTTTTTTTTCAACCATAGGCTGGAGCATATCTTCAAACCCTTGTTGAGAGTTACCATTGTTCCAATATTTTTAGGCTTTAGCAGCAAAATTTCTCTATAAGAGTAGTAAGTGTTGTGGGGAAATGGCTAAAGACTCTCTACCACCACCCCTTCAGAAAATAGGCAACTCACCACCCAAAACTTCCTTTTATTCCGCAGTTAACTTCAATATAATTTGTATCAAAATGCTTGAGGAAAAATATTCTTATTTTCTTTTAGCCAATCATTCTTTTATTAATTTAAAATGGCCAAGGGAATTATGCTTAATCTTTTCCAAGGCACACCAAACAGAAACATTGTGTTTCCAACTACCAAGAGAATGTGGGACTCCACAGCCTGAAATAATACAGTGATCTCTTCCAACAGGAAAGAATTGCTACGAAGCAGCAGCTTACCAAACTGGGCCAGGATCCAGCTGCTATAATTTAATTTCTGGCTGGAATCTGCAGTCACAATTAGCTATTGCAACAGTGATTTTTAAATAAATACATTACAGTGTTTCAGATACACACAGATATTTAGTGCAAACAGTAACTTGTATTTGAGCTGTAGATACTTAAACAGATACCTGTGCCTGGAGGTTGGGTTCAAGGCGCAGTAAGCATCCAATCTGAGTAGTTTTCGTATGTATGATACCAGCACCAACAAAGTTAGCAGGATTGGGATCTACCTCCTCAAGTAAGGCTGATCCAAAGCCAATTATCTGTGAAAGAAAACCAGAAGGTTTATCTGTTGGGACAGTGGAATGCCAATACCAAGCTTACTCAAGCCCAGCCACCACCAACTAGGTAAAGAAGGAGGAGTAATTTTTATTCCAAGGGTTCAAGACACTAAAGAATTCTCTAATACCAACTTTATTACAACATTTTTGAAGTTACAGAGTAGCCCTGATATGAGTTGCTCCTGAAAAAAAAAACCAAACATGTTCTTTAAGAAAACTGAGAAATAAGTTAGACTCAACATAAGTCTCTCCTGTTTTAAATAGAGCCATTCTGTTCTTAAGTTAGTCACTTCTGTTTTGCCAATACTACAAAAACTCAGTTGTTTTCTTTTTTAACTGATAACTCCAGTATAAATTTAGGCTTGAAGTATCTTCCAATTCAGCTTCGGACACTGAATTGGTGTTTTCTTAAATAGCTTCAAGTTTCCATCTGATTCAAGCCACTCAGAGAAACAGTCCATTCAACCCAGCACGTGGGCTCTACACTTTGAAAGGATGACCCATTTGCCATTAAACCAAGATGAAAAGAGTTTGCTTATACCACTGGGCTTACACTACAAGTTAAAAATACCACACTACCACCCACCTTCGCTTTTGTGATCTCTGCATCCATTGGGTGTTTTGCTTTGAAGATATTCTGTACTTCTTGTTTCGGACTGCAAGACAAGATGAATACATGGTGTAACACATGTATTATGTACAGCACTGCTCAGCAGCGACTAATTATCTTGGGACAGGAGGAGGCACTGAACCAGATACATTCACAACTAACTTTTTTCCCACCACAAGAATCCCAAGCCCAAGTACAGACAAATTCTTACTTGCTCAGTTGCTTCCAACGCTGAAAAAAGTCTTGAGAAGACATCTCTGTTGGCTGGAAAAATTTATTCAGTGTGATGGGTAATTTTACTGAAAGATTTTGAAATGTTCCACCATATCTGCATATGGAATAGAAAGAACATGATATATGCATCAGTGTTAGCAGTCTCTCAGCCTAAATCAAGCAAACAACTGATGAACACTGAAGTGCAATTGTTTAGCACTAAAATCCATTAACTGCAAATGATGTTATTTCCAAGATACAAGCTTTAATCCACTGTTAAATATATTTATTTGCTCTGCTCAGATGGCACATGAAAGTGAAATGGCAGAACTTTTAGTAAGGATCTCTCAGTTTCAGCACAGGTTGTTACCTTTGTAGATAACACTCAAAGAAGCAAGCATATACCCCTGTGAAAACATACCAGTAAGAACCAGTTTAGACTAGAATAACAGAATGTAGCCAGAGACTGATGTTGAGTGGACATAACAAGATTCTATTTTTGGCTGCATGTATTTCCAGTTCAAGTTGTTTGCAGAAGTGTTCTTGGTTTACAGAAGGGAGAAGTTACTGTGTATATTCCTGTTGAGATTCCTTAAGCAAACAGGAAGACTGTTTTATACAGATAGTGGAAAGAGAAGCCATGGAGACGTTTTATCAGTAGCTCCTTTCTTGATTAGGTGTTTGGGTTTTTTAAACCACATTATTCCAAGTGGATTCCCTACCTCCCCTAGTAGCTTAAAACTTTGTTAGATCAATTTTTCAAGTAAGTTGTCTACCCAAGATAACTTTGTGCCCATATTCTATAATTCAGTCAAAAGAACAGGAGAAATTTAACATCTATCTTCTAATTAACTCACTAGCATTTGAATCCCGTGTTTTACCTGAATTGAATGTTTAGGATTGGAGCCTCCATAAAGTCCGACACACATTCGATGTTAACAACTTGTTGAACCTGTGCACCTCCATCCACTGTTGGGTCAACAGGTTTTGTCTGAAGATTCAGGCATAAGAAGTAGTTAAGGAAACCGATCAATAAATTTGCAACTTAAAAAATTAGCAAATCCTCCAATAAGCTACATGAGGAATTGGCATTGTGTCTGCTCATGCTAATGAATATTCAAAGCTAAATTCTTGTACAACAAAAATTTACTTTTTTTTTTTTTCCTCCACACTGACACACCTAGAAGCAATAACCTCCACAATTCTCAGTTATATGGATATTCTTAAAGAAAGATGCTCTCAAAAAGGTATGAAGACACAGACTTCACAATAAGTCCAGACTTCACCCACTGGACTACCTCATTTTGATGTAAACATTGCAATGATGCTTTGAGTCAAACAAGCATGATTACACAGTCTCCAAGAAATCCTAAATTTCCACTACCAAGTGTTACAGATAAACTATAAATTAAGAGCTAAAAGCATCATCATCATGTACATGTCTTCTTCTACCTCCACCTCAAGCCTGAGGTTATATGCTAATGCAGGACTTGAAGGACACCACATCTATACCCCTGCTACTTCTTGACAGTGGAAAAAGCTACAGAATTAAAATATATTTATTCAACCTTATATTTAATAGTGGAATTTGTGTTTATAACCATAGCTTTAAGGAAAGAATCTTCCATCTCTGCTCAAGACTTGTTCTTTCTACAGAAAGTTTACTTTAGAAGGTTATCAGCAAGTTTCTAATTTCTTCATGTTCAATGACACCATGCGTTGATCCAGCAGCTTTATTATAATTTTGTGAAGTATAAAACACAAAACCCAAATAAGAACAGACACGTGCTACTGCATTTAAGGATATTTGACTGTAGATCATCTGAGCAGATTACTGTTGGAGTAAAATTCAGGAACTGTGTTGATGTCTTATTTCCATAGAATATGAACATACGTCCTAGAAAAGAATAAAAGACATCAGAATTTTTAGGTACATCACATGTAATCGTATGGAACTATCTTCCTTCAAGCATGTATTACATTGGTTGTCTACTATCATGTTTTGAAAACAAGCATAAGTTTACATGGTTTAGCCTACCAAGACACTCACAGTTCAATATGAAATAATTAAACCATTAGATCTCTAGCACTAGTAGCTGTCAAACAATCAGTTAAATAATCAGTGGAATTCTTTCAGTTGCCAGAAAAGGTTTTTTTTTATATAAAGATGCTATTATGGTAAAAAATTTACGCAGAAGGGGAAAAGCAAGCAATTCTAAGGCTGGCCTGTATTTGATTCCCAGCTCCTTCCTAGAGGTTTTTGTTAACTTGTCTGTTTATCATAATACATTCATGACCATGTCTGAAATGCATTGTGTATCATATTATTACAATAAGCTATACGCTTAGATACGAAAATTGAGGAGAATGGTTCTTTATTACCCTGGCTGTACCAGACTTAAAACTACACAGCAAGAGCTGGAGCTTACAGTACCACTTAACACTCCCACTTCATCTCAGCTACCAAAACCACCAAAAATCTTTAAGGAAACTAGAACCTATACAGAAGCCAGTGACACACAAACAGTGAAGATCCTAAGGTAGGCTAGGCCTGAAATCACATTTCCCTCTAAGCAGCCAAAAAGTAAGTCCTATCTGCAATAGCATGCTGGCACTGGGTTGATAACGCAGACAGCTAACCACTTGGCCTGAAAACTCTTACCCAAGTTCTGTCGAAATTCGGATTTCAATCCAATTTGTAGCAACTGATTTTCAAATAAGACTCCATTATTTTTACACACAAACCTAGGGGAAGAGAAGGAAAACACGTAAATTGAGCCATATTAAACAATACTTAGAACCTCAAAATTCAGGGTCTACACAGAGGATGAAGATTGTGGTTAACCTAGAGAGCATCAGTCTGTGAGAGAGGCCTTTGCAGAAAACTGCAGTTAGAAACAACAATTTTACAACCAAAAACCACCACTTGTAGGACACTAAAAGAACTGAAATTCTTATTTGATAGGAAGTCTGTCAAACTATGAAGGAAGTCACAATATGCTATACACACACAGTCTACAAAGGACCAGGCAACAGACTAGGATCTTTCTTATTCATATTCTTGCCAACTTCTGAAACTCATTAGGTTGGTGCAGAATTGAAAAGTTTGAAGCTTTGACTGTTTAAACCTGAAAGAAAAAAGAATCCCTTGTTTTATCAGTTCTGTATCACATGAGTCAACTGAGAGCTGTATTTTTTTTTTCCCATTTTGAGAGAGGAAGCCCATTCTGCAGTGATTTCAGTCCTTTTTGTCACTCTTCATTTAAAAGTAGAAGAGGTGGTCAGCAAACATCAGCCTTTTACATAAAATGCATTACTCCCAAATATCAGTATTTTTGACAATTTACTCTTAGGTTTTTCCTTTTCTTGAGAATAGTTGCAAAACTTAATATACAACCGGCATTGCCTCATTTTAGAGCAGCGGCCGAACACTGACTCATAAAGGCAACTCTAACCTGTGTATTCATGACCTTGTCAAAATCCACAGCATCTACAGAGGTGTTCTAGTCACAAGTTTGACAGCACTTGTTTCTCTAGTTTTGCTGGTATTAAGTTAATGAACAATAGTTTTGCTTTATAACTATATTCTGGAAGTTGCCCAGCCTTGCAAGGTTTTAGTATTGCTTACTTGTGAAAAAGCTCATCAGCATCATGCACAGTATCAGCTGGTTCCTCAGAAACTACCTCAGATGAAGCCAGGTCAGGGCTAGTTCAGGCAGCACAAAGGAAGAAAGGCAGTAGCGACAGAGATAGCAGGAGTTAGTAAAGACAGCTTAGTGCTTAGTTCTTTCTTTCACCTCCTTCCTCAAAAATGGCACTGTTAAGTTTAATGCATGAAAAAATTTATTAGCTGCCCTAGCTCAGTACACTTAGAACGGTATTAGGCAATGTTTTCCCACATTTCTCTCTCCCACCCCACCCCTCCCTGATTGTTAGGAACCAGCAATTCTTCCCAAAGACAGGAGACAGCTGAAGGTGTTCAGTAGCTTAAATTTATACCTCTTAAAGAACCAAGTCTTTTTAGGTTTAATTGCTACAGACAAAAATTTTAGATCAAAACCATATATGTAGATGTATTTTAATTACTACAAATGTGTGCTTTGAAGAAGAGGCCTCACCAACCTTAGTGGCACTCCTAACTATAGCTGCAAGATCAGTTCTTAAAAACATGTAGGTATTAAGCATAGGCAAGAATATATGGGCACACAGAGAATGACTTACCCAAGTAATAGATTAGAAATAAAAGTGACAACAGCACTAAAAAGAAGCAGGAAAATGTAAAAGGCAACTTCTCAGTATCATTAGAGAAGTGTGTCATCATCTACAGACAGACCAAGGGGTTGGGTAATGCTATACTTTCTTCTGCAGAAAGAGAAAACTCTTTTTAGGTAACTTTTCTTTATGAAGCTACTAGTATTGATTTCTACCCCCAAACTCTCTTTTTAAAAAAAGGTAAGCTTTAACAAGCTTGTGTATCCTTCTAAAGTCTTGGTATTGTGTAGCATGATTAAACATTGCTTATTGCCTTCCAAGAGAAACACAGGATCAAGTCTTAATCGCTGTAAAACCACAACAATGCGTTGCCTAGTATAAAATTTTTATGAAAGTCTCAGTGATCCAGGCAGATTGGTTTCAATAATTATGTCTTTTATATTAAGATGCACTGCACATTTGTCATGACATCATTCAAAGTTTGGTCCTTGGCAATAGTAGTACATTCTTTAGCCAATGAGATACCAGATTTTTAAAGACATTCTGTAATCTTGTACTATTTATTTCCAAAATTTTAGCCAAGTAGCATTTAAGTGTAGCCACAGCAGGTTTTAATATTAAAGGGACCAACAACATACTGCATCTACACTAGATTATGTAATTAGGAAAACATCTGTATCAAATACTCTTAAAAAATAAAAAAGCACTTGTTTTTTTTCCCTTCCTTTTTCACTCCTGTTTGTCAGAGTAGCAGAACAATTTAAGTGTATTTGAAATTCTGAGAATCTCGGGATATAATCCATCTCACTGCTCCAGTATTAGCTTGCCATAAGTGGAGAGACACAAGAATAATTTATGGAAATAAGTAAACAGTCATATCAGGCCAAGATGCCCACAAAATTCAGGATGTATTGAGATGCACAAGCAGCTTCATTTAACAAAGAAGCAAATCCAGCATGAAAACTAGGCAATACTGTGTGGCTAGTATCCTCAGGTTGATTACTACAGTCTCAGTTTTTCCATGAGCAGAGGTATTCAAGCATAATCCGGCACATAGAACACCTCAAAAACACCTCTCTTGCTGCACAACTATCACCCAGGAATACATTCAATAAGCTGGAATAAAATCAGAAGTTATTGCACATTTTTTTTTTTCTCTAATCCTGTTTTAACAGGCAAATTCTTTTTCAGATTCCTTACAAGGTGACTTAATTACCTCGCAAAGTTGTCATCAGAACCAGGAGCAAGAGGTGCAACTGCAGAAGGGGAATCTGAAAACACATCCACAAGCAGACTACCACTAGAGGACGGTGGGGGAGCTGAATTGGCAAGAGGGGCAGCACCCAGACCCAGTAGATCTGCAGATGGAGAAGGAGTAGACTAGGGAAGACAAGACATTTTAGTGTTACACTACAGCAGAGCTAAACCAAAGCTGTCTCTTTTGCATAGACAACTAAGCTATGACACAGTGCCTCCCCCCACCCCAAATCAAGCTTTGAACAGATGTAGGAAGCTTCATGGATGTAGTTACCACCTTGCACTTCCACTGAAGGTCATTTACAGATGTGATTTTCTTTTTCCCTTTCAAGAGAGTTATGCCCATCTAACCATTAAATAAAAAAACAAAATTCATCTGTCCAGAATCTGATTCTGCAGAAGAAAGATGACCATCTTCTTTTTCTCCCCTCCTAATTTCAAGGGAATTTAAGTACAGTAGGGAATAAAATTCCAAGTGTGTTGCTTTTCCTTCAGGAAGAATCTAGCAAGGCTGGCAGTGACTTTTACACAAACTTAAATTAAAAACATCACAGCATCTTTAAGATTGACTTTCAGTTTAGTCCTGGGTTTTTAAAGCTTGGCAAACCGTAGAAACAACATAAAGCCTAACCAGCACAAAAGCAGTCTGTAGCTAGTTCAAGCTGCAAATACTAAAGGTAAAGGCAAAACCTTACAATAAAGGCTGCATATATTTTGCACATGCAAAACCAAAGCACAGACTGTTAAAACAAAGAATTCATGTAGTAGACATTAGCAGCCGACAATATGGCAGATATGCTGAAGATGAGTCATGAGATCCTCTTGGATCAAGTCTGAAATTTTGTTTTTGAAACCCAAAGTTATATTCTCCAGAGATTTGATGCAATACAACAAAAAATTCCCTGGGAAATTTTCAGAAGCTAGTCAATAATAATACTGAAAATGACCATTTGAACTCCAATTTGGAACATATACTCATCATCTAAGCCAGAGTCACACCAAAGCCATCGATGAAGGTAACATAGCAAGATTTCTTACATTTTGCAATGCATAAAGTGAAGCTCAAAGCACAACTCAATTTTAACTGCCAGTCACCTCAGTCAATTTGACATGCACACAAAATTTGGCAACTTTTTTGCTGGAAAGGGATTTGTGTCCATTCAAAGAGGGTGCACTTGGAACATCTACTCATACATACTGCAATGACTAAGAGTTAAAGAAGTATGCTTTAAAAAACTGAGAAGGGAGTGTACTACAGTATTGCCTTCTCTTAGGTAATCTACTACTACATCTCAAATGTAATTACAAGTTACACTAGTCATTAAAACCAGAAACAAGTATTACATTATGGGAATGATTCACCCTACTGGTTTTAATTGACAATGAAATGAGAAGTTTCCGCTGAGAAAAAACAAGTCTGTGGCCTAGTCTACCATTACTGAACTGAAATACTACTGTCAAATAGACAGTAACACCATTATATTAACTTCAGGACATCCACATTAAGTCAAGTGTTGTCCACTTCTAAAAAGTGGGGTGAAAGCAGCTATAGGTTCCCTTGCTACTTTACAGCATATGCCCAGTGTCTTAAATTTGAGATAAAAAATTGTAAACACCTAAGAAGTGACTTCAAGGAAACCATTCTTTCCTCACTTGTACACCATCTACATTAGTGAAATAACAGCTTTTGAACTCACAACAGCACTGGCATTGACAGAGGCAGGTTCAGCGCTTCCATTCATATCAGAGCTCCTCTCCTTTTTAATTTCTTCCAGGTCAGTAACTGTGCCTGGCCCTTTCTTCTTCTTGAGTTTAGCCAAAATAGAAGACTCCCTCTCTGGAAAAGGAGGCATTTCTTCCAGCACTGTAGCCTTATAAAAAAAATAAAAAATTAAACTTACAGAAAAAGGCAAAACCATTTCTGAGTCTTTGAAGATATACACCCTTATGGATTACATGAGGCAAAATTAGAAGTAATTATTTACATAGAAAATGACCATGTAGCTTATTGTACAGCGATGGAGTAGACGTGCTTTGAAAAAGTTATTTAAAACTTTCCTCCCAAAGCAGTTCTTTAAGAGAACAGGAGCATATCAGTTCTCTGGTACAGGCCTCTTAAAAAAAAAAGTTAAAAATTAGATCACAGCAGACCTAATGGTCCTTAAGTCAAGCAGACCTACACTAAAACCACAGAAAATTATCCAAGGCTCTAGTCAGACCTTATTATCTGTCAAGACTAAATGGACCAGACTCTGGTCAGACCTGAGAGCATCAGGTTAGAACCATGAACTTCTAGAGACAAAAAAACCCCACAGCACAATTATAAGTTTTCTGCCTGCCAGAAAAGTCCTCAAAACAAAGCACTAGCCTTTTTGTATCCAAATATTGTAGGACCCTGTACTACACCAGCTTTCTCTGGCTTCCCAGCTCCAGATTAACATGTTCTAATGGTCCCTCATCCCACTAAAGCAGTAACAGCTTTAAATTAGACGTGATTACAACTGAATTCAGTAGACTAAAAAAAATAAGCACCTACATTGTGGATCTTTAATTCTGCGTTAACAGTTCTGAGCAATCAGGCAAGACTTAGCGGAGTTTACTTTTTGACAGAAGAGACAGCTAAAGAGTTCTGCATAATAAAAAAACCCCAAACTTTATACCTACCAATATATCAGTACTTGCAATAGTACTGAGCCTCAAATACTCAACAGCTCTCTGCTGCAGCTCTACATCAGCATTCTTCAGCTGACTGTCACTGCGCAATACATCTTGAATTGTAGTTTTGATTTCTGGGAACAGGTTCACAAACTTGATGTAGGTAGACAGAAGCAGAGCTCGGGTAGGAACACTACACAGGTGAAACTTGGAATGTAGCAAGTTGAACTGGATGAGGGGACTTAAAAGATGGGAAGAATTAGTTCAGTTTTGTAGACATGATAATTCTTAATGCATTACTAGCAGTAGTTGAATAATTTGTTAGTTGGCCTTTTGGGATATTAAGTAGACATTACATTCTTTACAGAAAGTGTTACTACTTCACTTAAGTATTTTAGAAGGTGTTTTAGTGTTACTACTTCACTTAAGTATTTTAGAAGGTGTTTTACCTTGATCTTGGATCACCTGCTATCAGATTTCCAAATTCTCCCAAGATGTAGCCACCTACTTTTACAAGATTCTCATGGCATGCTGGAGCTTGAAGGGCCTGTAAGAACACATTAATAGTCAATGATCTGTAGACTATCAAAAAAGATCTTTTCTGTCACTTATGTCCCGTTTCCTTGTCTTCTTTCCTGTAAGAGCAGATTCTAAGTCTAGGCATTACAAAGCACTTATGAGAAAAGCACGATAGGTGGTAGGTATGACTTTAAAGGAAGAGAATTCTTAGACCCATGTAAGAGAACTGTGGACTTTTGAAGACAAATACAGCTGTTTAACTTTCCCCTTACACTTAAGGGGCATCAAAAGGATGTTACTATACTTAATTTAAACCTTGCAAGAATGTGCTGAAGTTATCCAAGATAGAAATACTGTCTAGTAAAGAGTATTGAGAAACATATAGCAGGAATAAGTTCTGAAAGTCAGCCTAAACATTCAGGAAAGGAAAGAAAAGTTGAAAGTCCATGTGAAGAACCCAAACGAAGTCAGAGCAACAGGGCCAAACATTTGAAAGTGCTCTCCTTTAACATTTCAAATTTCAGTTTTATCAGAATGTGGATAGAAGGAATGGATATATGCTTCCAGAAGCATCACAAGTTATCATTTTGAGTCTTTTGGATTCCTGCATGCAGAAAACTCAAAAAAAAAGAGGCAGCAAGTTGCGCTGTAAAAGTCTTCTATGTTTACTACATATCAGCAATTATCCACATAATATAATTTCCTTACTAAGCCATCCATTCAATGCCACCCAGCAAAACATCAAACACCCCAGCATAATCCCTCCTGCCCTCCCTCACCAAAACCAGAACAGTACCAGGAGTATTCTACGAGAGTTGAGAGAACATTCTCATCAACTTAATACAGTCACCAGCTCTGAAAAATCTGTGATGCTAGTTTTACTGAGAGCTTCAGCAGTGTTTTGATGAAACACCGAGGATCATGTTTTTACTCCTCCCTACTATGGGGAAGCACACACACCTTCTTGATAATGTCATGTTTACCTAATTCCTACCTATTTTGAAAATGAATTCAAAACAGTTATTCTCACCTCAAAAACAGTCTTTGCTGCATACCCTTGAACATCATCCCTGTTGATGACAATCTGAATAACTCGATACCACACCTCTTCACTGACGTAATCACCAGCAATGCGAATCAGATTCAGAATTGTATCCACATACCAGGTATAATCCACTGCATACTTCTCAGCTAGAATTGCAACTTTCAGAACCTGAACACACATAAGGGAATAAAGAAAGTTGACTAGCTTCTACTATAAACTACATATTGAGATTCACTTTCATATACATCTAGTTATACCCCATGGTAGCCCAGGAGTCTCAGTTTCAGATGCTCCCATTGCCTACTTGCTCCCACAGCAAAGGTGAAAGAAACATTGAAATTCTGTGCCAATACACACTAGTTACCAGCTACAAAATACTTTCTGCATAACGCATTCAAGTATGCTGCATCTGTGCTTTTCAATTGTGTACTTAAGTGATTAAGAGCTATTTATTGCACATTTTTGTTTCCTATAAAAACACCATCACTGAGACAGGACCAGCTAGAAAAATAGAGATCTGCAGGGAAAAAAAAAAAGTGGAAAAAAATCAAACTAGCAGAGACAGACTAGAGTCAAAAGTATAGCTGCCCTTTTCAGGTCATACAAGATTCCTACAACCCAAAGCAAACAATCAGCTAGGAAGAAATCTCCATGTAATTTGTTATCAGTTGCATTTATACTGACCTATTATTTTAAGAATAGTAAATTAACAGAATGAAATTCACATTTCAAGTCAGAAAAAAATAAGGAAACAAATCTCTCACAATTTCTTCTCTAATGGAATAATCAGCAGTCTCCAAGTAATTGAGCATTTCAGCCACAATCTGTTGGGCATTGCTTCGGTCACACATCGCGTACAGGAGGTCTACAGCTCTTTGTCGTACACTTACATCCCTTTCAGTCTGCAAAAGGACACACAGCAAAAAGTCAAAATTATTTCATCTTTATTTGGAAAGCACGTGCAACTTACTGAAGAGATGAAGCTTACTATAATCCATAATCAAGATTGAAACAAATGCATTTTCATAATCTTTCAGATGGAGAATAACCTTCACATAAACTATGAGTTTCTCATATTGTTCTCACTTTCAGTCACATAGAAAAAGGTCACTGGAGACTAAAACAGCTTCCTGCACTTCGATGATATTATTAAAATTCAAATCATCAGGTTTTATTTCTCTAGTATATATCCAAATCTGCACAAGTGCTGAAAGGATGGAGGACTTTGTAGAGAGTTTTCCGCTACTACCTTAACTAGGGTGAATCAGTTTGTATTCTACTGTGTACTGGGTAACTAGTACCACTGGCCACAAATGCACCAATAACTGGCTGAAATTGTCAAACTGTCACCAGGCTGATGGACAATTAGCAACCTACAGGTTTAGTACTGGATTTGCCTTGTATCAACAGAAGTCCAACTAGAACAGATACATATTTTAAGGTTTGAGAAATATATTAATATGCTACAGCATGAGCTTGGAAGAAAGCAGTAAATGAAAACACTGAAGTGTGAAAATAAATTTACATGCTGATCAGTCTTCCTCTTTTAACTTCTGCTTTTTCACAAAACCAAGGCATATTCTAGGCCATTCTTGTTTCCTGACTTGCTGATTCCGCAATGGAAGTTTATCTGCTCTACTGCTACCCATAAGCTATTGCAGTGAAGGAATAGTGTCTGAGAGCAGCAAGACAATAATAAAACAAAGTCTCTCCAGCATTCACTGTTTTGAAAGAATTACTCATCTTCAGTCTACACCAAAGTGTTACATGGACCACACCTAAAAGTATCAGATTTACTAGTAAGCTGCAGAAATAAACTGAAGCTGACTTCCATAGTTGACAGCACAGCAAGATTTTTGCAGGATTAAGGTAAAAAACCTAAAACAGACTTTTGAGAATAACTCATTTGGGTCCCAAGTATTACTATCTTAATCAAGGAGGAGAGGGGCTTGGGGCAGTGAGGAAAAGGACATTGAAGCAGGGGAGAAGACAACAATCAAAACACATTGCAGACTTAAATATTTACCTTCAATGCATTGATAACTGTTTCTATGTGTGTTTTCACAGCCTCATGTGAGAATTCAGAGCTGGCAAGCGTGCACATGCTTTCCAGTGCTAGGTAACGCAAATTAGTTTCTCGGTGCTGCAAGAACTGACCTAGCTGGTTACAGGCACGGACTAGTAGATTTGGCTCACTGCACAGAACAGGAGAGAAAGTGAAAGGGTTAAAAGCAATAGGTTTGAGAACACCCAATACAGAATACTATTTCTGCAGTGCAAATTTCTTAAAATGCTTTAAAGTGTCTGCTAAAATGCCCTGATGGTGAAATGAAAATTGAGATACTGGAGCAAATCATCTCTGCTGGATTAGAGTAGTGGGATCAACACAAAACACCAGAAAAACTAAAAAGCAGCAGCAAGAAACAAAGCAATAAAATAAATATACTGACAGCAACACAGTTCATTAATACTGTTCAACTCCATCACTGTGGTTGTGTTCCAATCTAGCAAAAAGCTTCATACTCTGTTCCCTTCCCACTTCCCCTCGTCTGTAAATTCCATTTACTGTTCAAGACAAAGCCACAGCTTTACACTTTAAAAACCCCATCTCATAATAGAAGTGTTGTCACAGCTCACCTGTCATGATGTATAATTAAGCTTATTGCCTCAAACAGCACAGCATTCTTTGCATTTGAGTGTTGTACTTTTTTTGACTTTGGTGGCTCCTGCGCTTTGTTAAGAATAGTTTCCAGGCATTCTGTTAGACGACCACGTACCGCAGGGTCTTCTGGAGAAGAATGAGCCGTTGGACAACTTCATTTTGCTCAACACCCTAATCCCTGTCTTAGGCCTTACACCCTATTATATCTGAATAAACCGCAGTATTCCGATACATTAAAAAAAGCTCAGACTCCCCCAATACACAGGTGGCAAAAGAATTCTAAACCACAGTTCTGTCTGGTAGAGAAAAAAAGCCAAACACGATCTCCACTATAATATATTTCACAGCTTTAATACAGTCGATAACATTAAAGAATGTTTAAAATGGCAGTTGTGACTGGCCTATAAGATGCACACTGATTTGACACTTTTCTCTAAGCAATGGGGACTTATGAATTATGTTGCATTTAATTTTAACAATCTGAAACACTTAAAGAGTTCAGACTCAATATCCTTGTCTTAAGACAACAAGCTTGCACTGACAGTTACAGTAACACCACAGCGCAATAGCTCTCTGGAGGTAGTGTACTGAATAAGAGAGATGAGCCCTGCTGTGATTTGTGCATTACCTGGAGGTGGATAGCATTGTAACAGCCTCAGAAGTTTCACAGATAACCAAGGAGCAGGAACAAAGTAGTACGTATAGTCCTGAAGATCTGTTGATGCAGAAGTTACAATCTGTAAAGTAAGCAGACAGCATGTCAACTACTGAATTGAAGTAATGCACAATCATGAGAAGGATCCAAAGAACACCATAGATCATTTTTGAGAGAGGCTTACAAAACTACTTTGCTAGCAATGTTTAATTCAGTACTTTAGTCAGGTGCAAGTTGTCATACTATGACATCAGTCTCCCTAGCAATAGAAATTCAGTTTTACAGACACAGTACTCCAGGAAGGATTTTCCTGGAAGTATATACTTGCTTTTCGTAAGAATGAAGATTACCATCTTGTAATGCCAAAACATTTTACTAGAAAACTGACTTTCTTTGGTTTAGCAATTCACAGATTCAGCCAACTATAGTGTTATAGTTGATTGCTGATAGGTGAATTTGGGATTCAAGCACAAGATGCTGTAAAAGACTGAACTAAAGCAGAAGGATCAACTAACACCTTTAGTAGTATTCATACTCCAGAGCAAAGAACAGGCTTATGTGCATAGTGAAATCTGATAGAGATTAGATTAGGTTTCAGAGTATTCATGTATTTCTTCTCCCTCTCTGATTCTAGGGTAAGCATGAGTTTGGTACTAGCTTTGCTCAAAGAAATTCTATCTAATTCTTGCTGTTCCATTACAGAACAGCTTTATACTTTCCTCAACACTCCCTTGCTTTTTAAGTATTAAACAAAATCTTTATATTTTAAAATAAACTAAATTTCTCTACATGTAATTTTGGGGATACATTGCATAAATCTGGGTCTATCACACATTGATTGTAATATCTTCCCATGTCTTGTATACTTTCTAGAAGGCAAGTCAAACAAATCAGTAACAAAGTTTTCCAGCATGAAGATGTTAACTTACAAAAGTGTCTCTCCACTCCTCCCTACACCCCCTGCCCCAGCTTAACGCCCCATGCCCATTTACAGAACATCATATGCTTATAATTATTAGCCTAGTAGCATCTCAAAGGAGGGAGTAGGAAGCAGATTTATCTTGCAAGAAGCTTACATAAAATTAGAAGTACAGCTGTATTTTTGAGTTCTATGCAGAAGTTTGCAACATCAGTCTTTGATCCAACTGCTCTTTGGTGTTATAGCAACATAAAACAAGGATTAAAAACTCAACTGCATCATGAGGATTCGTTCAAATGCAAGTGACTAAGACACCTTTTGCTACATATGCTTGGAGCATAGCAAGGATTGCACCAAGAAAATTTGGGCTAGCTAACAGTTTTCTGCCCTGATAAGCAACGTGTTATAAGAGATTAGATGACGTAATTATATGAAGTGAAACTGAATCATCTTCACTTTTAACGGTACACTAACCTGACCTAGAAAGTTGAATAAATAAGCAACAGTAAGCTAACCTGACCTAGAAAGCTGAGTAAATTAAGCAACAGTGAAGTATTATCAGGGTTATCACTGGACTCACTCTGCTTAATCTAGACACTGCCAAGGAGACTGAAGTTTTAAACTCTTCTGGGTTCTTCTGTGCCAAAGTTGTGATCAGACTTGTAGCTGCTGTAACCACACCCTAGGGAAAAAAAAAACCAAAGCAATACAGTCAACTTTGTAACAGTTTAAGATGCTACCCATTAACACCTTTCACTTCAAGTATTTTTTAATATACAACAAAACTAAGTTTACTCTCATGACAAAGTCCCACATTAAGAAACCCTTTGTTTGGCTACCAGCTAGACTAATTATTCATCTTCAAAATCCAACGTGATTTTCAATAACTTGGTAACTGCCATGCATGCAGAGCATTTCATGCCATTTTTGTATTAGCTTTGTCTCATGTTTGGATAGTACATCTAAAATAGAGGACTATATTAAAATAAAGTCTGGGTTCAAATTGTCTTCCTACACAGGAGAAGCATAAGTAGAAGAAATAGGACACAGCAGATCATCCAGAAAAGAATTCTGACAACACAATATGAAGAGAGAGCTTTGTATTTTATATAAACACTACTGAAGCATAGATCTTAGTAGACTTAATTTCAAAGAAACTAGATCAAAGGAAAAATAGAGTCTCTTATCTGGAACAATAGGTTTTTTCCCTGAACCAACAAGATGATGACAACATAGATACCACAGGACAAGGAAGTCCAAGGACTGACAAATCAGGCCTTGCATTTTTAGTGCAGGTTTAATCCTGAACGTCCTAGGAAAATTAGTATTGCACCTATGCAATGTGACTTAGGATCACAAGGCATCAGATTAATTTATTTGCAGCTAGAGGAAAGAAAGAAAAAGGTAAACAAAGCTTTATTAAAAAATTTATAGCAACTGAAAAAAGACAACTGTTTCTTTCCAAGTCTGAATAGAGCAGCAACTCATTTGCTTGAAAGACTCAAGAAGAAATAAATTAATAGTGTATTAGAACAGTAGAGAGACAATTAAACATCATTTTCTCTATAGAGTAGACCCAAGAAGCATAATGAAGCTGATTTACCAAGTGCTGGTCATTAAGAAGATGCACCACTCTGGACGTCCAGTCTCCCATGGGAACAAGGTCAGGAGAAGTTCTATATAGACGCAGTAAGCACAAGGCAGCGCTCTGCTTCACACTATCCATAGTATCTCTGCATTTAAAACACAGTGGTTAAGTCACAGCAACACTTGCCAGCCAGCATTATGCTAGTCTTTGTACTGACTTAGCATGTCTAGCCAGGTAGCATCTTGTCAACAGAAGTTCACTAGTTCTCCTCTGTTACTCCCTCCCTCCTTATAGTCAAGCTAAGGAAGCTACACAAAGGTACATTTGTAATTGACTGCTCGTTCTGCACAGATCATGTAGATATAACATATACGCTTTTTATATATATTCTCTGGGAAAACCAGAGGAATGAAACCCTGAAGACTGATCTCAGAACGTAAACGCAGCTCAAAGTTCAAACAAGTCTGAACTGAAGATGCTGTGCTTTGTCTATGATGGAACTTCACCCTAAGTGAAGCTTTTGGAATTTTTTAAGGTTATCTTATTAAAAGCCATGATTCATCATTGCAGTGTTGTCTCCACTATGCTACACAGGGAATAGCACCTGGCAAGGGCAGTGCAGGACAGGACAGGAAGAAGCCTGACAGGCTCCTAGAACATGCCATCTCTAAACATGTGCCCTTACATAGGGAGTTCCATTTCTGAGAAAGGTGGAATTACAGGATATATTCTCCCCCATTTCCTCCACCAGACAAGACCCATACTGAGCATCACGTGCTAGCTGCTTATTCTTCTCTTTTTGGCATGTACTACATTTCAGCTCTGCAAAATAGTAAGAGTGTTCAAGCGTGGCATTTTACAGACACCATTTCAAGACTTCAAAATTATTCTTAAGATTTTGGCCACAACAAGATATCACTTCCTCGTGATATATCCTTCCTATATCCTTCCTCTTGTCACCAACTCAGACAGCACACATAATTGACACGTTAGTCAATTAATGTTGTGTAAGCAAGCACATTTCCGACATTAGCAAACTCCAGTGCTGGACATTTAGAGTATTAATACAGTTATTACACATTATATTAATGTAAGACATTAGTGTTGTATAAAACAAGATCCATGCATATTCCAAAACATTTCATATCCACAAGAGAATCTGAAGGCACTATTTACACTTGGACATTGTAAATTTCAAAATAAATTAGCCCTACAATCGCAAGTTTCATTTTAGATTTACTTAACTACAGTTCCAGACACTTGCCAGGTCTGTTTAGAAACTTTTAGCACTACAAAGGCAAAAGCCAGAAACATGTCAGTGACTATTTGCCATTTACATGAATTGCTGTTTACATGACTAGCAGAAGCAGCAAGAGAGCTCACTCAACAGAATATTCTCACATTCTTTATCAGGTCAGAACTATTTAAATAAGAGCCTCAGTTTATAACAGAATTTGTAATGTAAATATCTGTTTAGGATCATTTGTTTCTTTTTACCAAAGAGATAAGGCAAGTAAAACCTATACTTCAGGGATGTTCACTGCCACACATTTATATAGAACAAATTTGATCACAACACAAAGCTGTAAAAGCCTATTCAAGATATTGACAGTGTTAATTTCCATGTTGTATCTGTATGCTTACAGGAGTAATGCTCAGGTATACCAAAGTATCTGGAGTTACTGGAAATCATGACTATTTGTGCTGCAAACTCAGGGCTGTATAGCTCTAAGCACACAGATTAAGCTGCTGCAGTGGAACTGAGTTGCTGAAAAGGTTGGTTGATTGGCGTCGTATTTAGAGGTGGCATGTAATACCTACCCAGCAACAAGTATTTTTGGAATTTCTCCAGCAAATGCTTCTGCCATCTCCCGACTACCCACATTAGCAATACAATGCAGAGCAAGTCCCATGAAGGTGGGGTTGCGGCTGGCCAGGTCATTCTTGATTGCATTGTTTATTAAGCGAATCAGCTCACTATTAGAGTTCACTAATACTGAGATGAAGAGATATCCCTGCGAGTCAGAAAAATTAAAAAAGAAAAAAGAAATGAAAATTTATTTTACTTGACTTAAATTATTTTTTTGTTAATGTCAAAAGTAATTCCTTCAGAGTTCTCCTCCAATACAGGATCACAGAATCTTCATGGCTGGAAGGGAACACGGAGGGAACTTTAAAGATCATAGAGTCCAACCACAAAAAAAACCCACCACAAACCCACTAAACCCAGAACACAACCCAAACCAACACACACACCACACACACCCACAGAGAGGCAAAACCCAACAATTTCGGGCATTAGAGCATGCCCTGAAGTGCCATGTCTATGTGTTTCTAAAATACCCCCAGGGACTAAAATACCCCCAGGGATGGTGACTCTACCACCTCCCTGGGCAGGCTGTTCCAGTGCCTGACCACCCTTCTCAGTAAAGTCATTCTTCCTAATATCTAACCTAAACCTCCCCTGCCAAAACGTCAGACCATTTCCTCTGGTCCTGTCATTAATTATTCCCTTGGGAGAAGAGGTCAACGCCCACCTCTCTATAACCTCCTTTCAGGTAGCTGTAGAGGGCAATGAGGTCTCCCCTCAGCCTCCTCTTCTCCAAACTGCCCAGTTCCTCAGCCTCTCCTCATATGACTTGTTCTCTAGACCCCTCAACTCAGCTCATACCATACATCTAGGCAGAAATAGATACTTAGATAGTAGAAGCTAGAAAGATAAAGTGAAGTAAACAAATGAGTAAGCTTAGTGTTACCCTAATTAATAATTTTTTTAATATTTCACCAATCTATTTCAGCATATACTCAAAAGATCATTTTAGGTGAATGTGAGCAAACCAAAATTTAGCTTGTTATTCAGACACTAGTAAGTTACATATACCTAATAAACACAGCCTCACCTAGGAAGATTTAAAGAGATATTCTGACAATGTAAAGGTTACTTACCTTTTAACAGAAGACTCAAGGCAGTTTCTTAACAAGACTAATAATTTACAGAGAGTATACATTGTAGCTTTTACAATTAGTACAAGATTCACTGTACACAAAGCTGGGTTTAAATTTCAGAATCACTGCTAAAACTAAAGTAAGGTTTTAAGCTGCAATTGAAGCAAAGGCCTTTACAGACTATACAGCTGAGGCAGGATATCAGACAGAACAGCTTATCTTTTATAGAAACTCAGTTACTCACAATCTGTTTCTCTGTATATCTATTGGAACTGAGCAGGTTTACAGCCTCCATATGACCAAAGTCAATGTCATGCCCCAGGAGAAAGATGAAAAGCAGCTTGCAGACATATTTTTTCTTACTGTAACCATCCAGAGCCTTGTCACCTGGAAAGCAAGAAACAAGAAATAAACCTATGTTGTTCCTATATCTGGTTCTCCCCTCCTCAGTTGCACTGAGGTACCTCATCTTACAGCAAAAACACTTACAGTTGTACATAGCAATTAAGATTGACATGTGATTAACTATGTGTCACCCTACAGAAGAGGGAGAAACTTAGGCTTCAGCTACTGCAGTATTTAGATTTCACAGGTTTTCAACACATTCTTTCAGCTTTTATTCACTCTATAGTGAGCAAAATGCTGAATATATCCACTTATATGACTTAAAGGACTACAAGCATTTACATCATTGCTAAACACATGAATGTTATCACAAACCATTACCAATGGATGCCACAAAAATCAACCAACTCTTGTGTTTTAAAAAAAAACAAAACCAAAACATTCCCAGCCATAGAACACTGGTGGCTTATAGCTCTTACACATTTTTCTGTCTTGAATCATTAGGAACTAAAAAAAAGCTAAGGTGTCACTGAATCAACAAAACATTCACACAATACCAGTTTTAAATATTTATCTAAATATGAAATTCGTTTATAAGGAAAAAAAAAACCTATCCTAAAGGATAGTAATGAGATAATGCTTTCACTAGTGCTGCTATGTCCTTAAGGTATTTTCTTGCTAAGAGGCAATATATATGTCTATTCAATTTTGATTTTCCTGTTTCTGTTAAGAACAGCTGTATCTCTTCTGTATATGTTCTTTCATTATATCAATTATCAAACTTCTAGAACAGAAAAAGGTCTTCACACACTTCCTGAATCACACCACAGTAAAGAACTTGGTAACAAAATAAAAACAGAGTCTTTTTAGAAAAATACAATGATAGAAGTATAACCCAAGACCTTGAAGAAAAAGAATACATTAAATAAGATTACCACAAGAGATTTAAGGTGTTTGTAAAGTGAAAGCATTCACAAGTGTTTCCCTTTTAGAAGAAAAAAGGATCTTAAATACGTTTTGCCTTACATTGCAGTATTGCTGTATTTTGGAAGCTTGTAAAAACTACATGGAACAGAATAGCAGCTAATCAGGCAGACCACTTGCTTTCCTGAAGAAAGAGGCTACATATGAACATACTCTTTTTGCAGAATGTTCTCTTCCTACCCCAAATGAGGGGATAAAGGAGCACTAAATCAGGCAAGCCTAAATGCTAGCAAGTTCAGTCAGAGTAGCAGAAGTTTTATAGATACTGCTGCTTGAAAGGCTATATATGTTCCTTAGCCTCTGTATTCTGGACCCAGAATAACAAGTCTGTCAGATCAGTATGTGTTCCTTAGTGATGGGCTAATTCAGCCAGAATAGCATCACATAAAGTAAAGCTTAAATAAGATATTCCTAACTAATTACCCTTAAAAAAAAAAAAGCTCCAAGTTGCATTTTTTTTTTAATTTCAGATTTCTGAAACAGACAACTAAATACACAATAAAAAGATCTCAATAGTTTAGACGTTTCTCCTCCTCCTCAACCAATTTCTCAATGAAACTGAGAGCCAAATTCTCAATGCAGAAGCAGGTTAGATTTCCCATCTACAGCTTCTCAGATTTTACACTACATTCACTGACTGTGTAACAACAACAGGAACCTTACCACCGTAAATTAAATTTATAGTTTGATTCATTCCTTCACAATGTGTGAAGCTAAGTAATGTTAGTGAATTGAAAGAGTATGCTGGCACACTGAAGTAAACAATGATAAAAGGTAATTTCTAGAGTCTGCAACTATACATGTTGGAGGTTGTTTTTATTTTGACTCTACAAATTTATTTTTGTTTTATTTCAACTGAGAAAAACTTAAGCACACAACTGCCATTTTAATACAGTGATACTCTTCAATTCAGAGTCTTTAGACATTCATTGATATTTTTAAATTTTATTTTATTTATTTTTAAACTGGCACAGTGTATTAATTGTCAAGAAAAAGCTTTACCTTCAAGCTATTTTTATTCTGCACAAAGAAAAGCTGCCTTCAGGTCTGTACTACAGATGCCAATACATGTCACATTTTACTTAGATAGATAAGGCAGTGTTCCTGAAGATACTCATGACAGTGAAATCCTGCTATACAGGATCCTGTCAGGATTCTCTAGCAACATACAACCCAGCAGAAAGCTAAAGACATGTTTTCTTCAAGTCACATTTACAGTTTGCTGCCATAAGGCTATTTTCCTGCTGAGTCAGCAAATTAATCCAGCAGTTTGCTTTATTAGACATCTGAACTAACATTAGAAAAACCAGGGCAAGACATCCAGACTTAAGGTGAGGAAGGACAGGGGAGGTGGGAGCAAAAGGTGGTTTGGAGTGCCAAAGAGTCCAGGATACTGAACTGCAGCTGCCTTATTAGCATGCAATTCATCAGCAACACACAAAAGTATAAATCCCATCTACTCAAATGACACTGGTGTTGATTTTGTGAGATCAACAGAAGATGGAGTATAGAATATTGCAGCACAATTGCTTAATTAAGAACACAAGCAGATAAAAGTATGTATATTCTGAACCACATCAACTTTCACAACAAAGTATTTATCATGGTTTGGCAATCCCTTTTTTCAAGTTTAGGGCCCAGCTATTTAAAGCTTATATCCTTCCAAGATACCACTATTTTAATAATTCAGATTGGCAAGGTGCTTGGATCTTGGGGTATTTGAAGCACTTTTGATGGCAACCATGCCATGCAATCAAGCTCAAAACATATCCTACCAACAAAGAAAAAGCAGCTTTCTTCTCCTTATGTGCTTTCAAAGAACAATATTGTAAAAATCAGTAACTGAACCACTTTTTCTTAAGACAAAAGTTCACTGACTTGCTTTCAAAATCTTCTCTTCAATTCCTCTCCCTCCTAGGTGGTGGTTACATAAGAGTTAAAAAGGTTCTATTTTAAACGTTACTAACAAGTTTCATTGCTTAAGTATGTGCTAAGAGTTACAGCTTCCCTAGCATCAAGCAAACATCCAAACAAGAGCAGAAGGAAATCTCAAAAGTTCTGTTATCTTTATTGCAATATACAATCATTTCTTTTAACTCAGCTTATTTTTAAATGCTTTCAGGAGTATTTGCAAGTACTGCAAATCAAGTCAGCAGAAACAGGAAGAATTCAGAACATACGTCAGCAGGTTTTGAGCACAGTGGGCATTTCAAGGGCTACTTGCTTTCTCTGGGAAGTTTATTAGTCATTTTTCCAAGAAAGAAATTATTAATAGCTGATCAGCAAATAGTACTATTATTAAGAAATAATTATTACTTCCATATTTCTAAGCATCATCTCTCTACCACTTCAACAGGGAAATTTCAGGTTTCATTGCTCATAGATCTCTTTCACACAGACTTCCAAAGAGGAAGTAGTAAGGCACAAATGCATTATGAGGCCCTTTGCTTCCCAGACAGCACCTTCTGTCTCTAATTTGGACCATAAGTTAAAAACACAGCACATGTTTTTGAGTCTCATTCAGTGTACTTAAAAAACAGCCTGTTGCACTGTTACAGAGTTTGCTACCAGAGAAGGCAAGAAAGCAGTTCAGTCCTGTGGGTTGTTTGCTGGGGAGATTGATTGCCATCTCAAAGACAAGACAGTCTGAGCTTTTAAAACTGCAGTACTAGCTTACTCAAAACGGAACAGAATGGATAGCACCTTGAGAGTTTTGTGCATTCAGTGTGCTTCCTTCCTAGGTTGATGACCTATGTTCATGCAGTTGACAGCAACCCAGCGCTATACTGTATCAGAAGGCATACTACTGGCTTAGGTAAGAAAAAAGAAGTTTTTTATGAAAGTAACTACAATTTGGGACAAGATTTGTCTTCCCATAGGAGTGACAGTCCAAGCCCTCTAAGTGACGTGATGAGTAATTGTGGCAGACAACCTGTACACATCCATAAGATAGTACTTAGTTAGCACACTACTACTACTAAAATAGACTATTACTAGAGAAGCCCTATAACTTCGATGATACTTGAAGCATGGTTTTAATTGCAACAGGTGACTTTGTCAGTGAAGACACTTCATTATTTTACCACATGATTGCATTCATACATCTCTTAAATGATCAGAAGACAGCTGGACTTGGACAGCAAGACTTTTGTAACCACACCCATCTTAAATATAAAGAATACACTTTCACAGCCTTCCAGGAAAACAATTTACTGTTGTACAGCTTCTGCTTAAGTCAGGTAGTTAGAGGCTTATCTTCAACTTCCTGCAAAGGGTTACTGTGTAGATTGGGACAATATAGAAGACTTCCTTGAATTTGTGAAAACAACTGAGCTGGAATAAAAAAAAAAAAGCAGATTATCAACTGACACTGGGACACAAGACAAAACTAAGATACGCTAGTATGTCTGAAATCCAGCAGCCCCTCTTGTAACACAAATGCCATTAAGCATAATGCCATAAGAACAAAACTAAAATAGCAGCTACTGCCAGATCTGGAGAAAAGAACAAGCCTGAATCAAGCAGAGAAAGTTCCTTTGACTGCAGAAACAGCTTACAGATTTGAGTAGTAAGAAATTCTGCTATGGGAGATCAAAATGATACAACAAATTAATAAACCAAGTATTTTTTCCACTCATTTACAAAGCAATTACTATTCTGACAGCCAGACTTCTAGTTTGACTCAAGCACAAGAGAGAAGTCAGCTTATAGTCTGAAGATGTAAACCAGAAAGAATAGTATTTGTGTACTTCATACTGAACTCCTACAACTTCTGCTTTTTTTTTCTACTAGTGTAGTTTCTCTCTATTACATACATCTTATCTGAGTTAATGCAGAAGCATTTAAAGCAACCGTCAAGGACAGATTGACCTCAGCTATGAAGCTTCCTCAAGCTGAAACAAGATACAAAGTCATCTTATGTACTATATTCTGAGTTTAGAGTGCAGAAGCTGGAACAGAACCAGTGCCAATGGCATATGTTCCATCAGTTCAAGAAAAATACGGCTTTTTCCAGTGATGCACAGCCTTATCCCAGTCTGTTAAGTACAAAGGTATTTTAAATAGCAGGTTGCCCAACATACAGCAGGTAATGGGCTTGTTAACTACTTGGATAGAACAAAAATAGGAATACTTAGTCTCTGTAACAGTTTAAGAATGTATCTTGCAAGTTATACCATGTAGGTGTCTGGATACTGCAACAGAGTATGCCAAAGAGTATAAAAGATACTCTTTTAGGAAGGAAAGGATACTTGCAATCTCTTATGCTAGTCTCAAGCAAGATCATATTTTTATCAACAGGCAATATCATCAGCCTTGCTTCTTACAGTCAGACCTTTCCCTGGTTATAGCAATGCAGACAGTCCAACAGCTCCATCTTCAGACAGGTAATTAACCCAAAGCCCCAGAATTCCCCATAGTTAAGCAAGGGACTCCATCTTAAATTCACAGTCACACATTTAAAAATGTTTTTAAATAGTTTGGATTAAAACAGAAGTCAGAGCTACATACAAAGAAACTGGGTTAAACCAAATGATCTCCACTTGAACCATGAAGAAAATGCATTATGGAGGTCCGTTTGCATTATGGAGGTCCATTTGCTTTTATACAGCCCTTCTGCAAGGAAGAACCATGCAGCATAAAGTCCACATAGAACTTCTGCAGCAGAAAGATAGGGCTATCACCTCCTCACACTCTCAAGACCTCAAGCAGCTACACAACAATTTGTACAAACTCAGCCTCTTCCAAATTGTGACATAAATGTCTAGCTGTCAGGCTGTATCAAGCTGTCTTCATTTAAGTAAGATTTTTCACTTGAAATCTATACAAATTTGGTAATAAAGTAGCCATAACGAAGGTTACAGGAAGGTTTAGTCATCTGCCACTCAAGCTACTGAATATGCATACGCTGATACTTATTCAAAACTATTTCAACTGTGCTTAAAGGATGCTACACAAGGTATGCAGGCTAAAGTTACTGACCACTTTGCTGAAAGTCCCTCTGCTACTGCACCACTTTGCTGAAAGTTGTACTCTGATCATTGTGTGATTGATTCATTGTTCTACACAAAGGTTTATCATCATTTCTCCTATGTATCATGATTAACTAGAGAAGAATTTACTGTGAATGTACTTTAACTATTTTTGTACTTAAGCCACAAAATACTTTGCAAAACCAAGGAACAGACTGAACAGATGTTATGAACTGTGCCATCAGCAGCTCTTTAACCTATGATGACTTGGAACACAGCTACCAAACTCCTTATGTTAGAGACTGCTATTCTGACAGAAACCAATTCACTTGATGTTTCACTATTGCCAAGTTTTATTATAGTTAGTAATGCAGTGGCTTTTATAAAAACATTAACAGAAAAGAAACATGAAGACTAGCTCTATTGCATTCGGGAACCTTTCAGTAGGGGTGGTATTAGCAACCTTCTGAATACATGTTTCTTTGAGTCTTCACAGGTCAAGACTTAGGATAACTGACATTTACAAGATACTGAACTGCATGTCAGTGTTCATTCTGTGATCCTCACATAGAATTGACCACACTTCATGAGTAAGTGCACTCAGAAGGCATAATTATTAATAGCATTAATTGTAAAAGCTGCATTGATTGCTGTGGTACGCAAATAATTCCGATTGACTTCTTCCACACTCACAAGTTTACAGAAGTATGCAGATGGACTCAAATGGAGTATAACTTGTGTTACTCAAAACATGTAAGCCATCATTTTTTCTAGAATGCTTAGCTTTCATACAGAATAGAGGTTTGAATCGAGCTTCCCCATTTCAGTCTGTAGATTAAAGCTTTTCACCATCAGGTGCAAACATAAGGAATTGGACTAATAAGCAGCAAGTAAGATACTAACTAGTGATGCAGCCTGAAGTTAAATTGCTGAAGAACTAGATTTCCACATTAGTGACTGCATCAAGGTTTCCAGCTATGTGTTAACTCCAGTGGTTCTTGATGATAGAAGGACATAGTTGAAGTAACTGTTTATATATATATAATATATATATATATATACATATTACATATATATGGAAAGTGACACCTGGCTTTCTAGAATAACCTGTCCTGGTTAAACAATTAAGTAAAGAACTTACTTAGGTGCCAAAATGCATTTCAGCAACAGCCAAAAATCAACAATGCTGCTATCTGACAGAAAGGAGTTTTATAAATGCAGACCAAGAGAAAACAAGCAGTCTTTGTGGCAGTATCCTCCAGGTTAATAACCTTAGTACAATTAGTTAAAAGATAAATAAACACGAAACTTCAACTAATTTCTTCAGTGTGCAGAAACTTCTTAAACACTTTTTGATAAATTCAGTCTCTTTACCTCAAAGAGATACTTAACGTGTCTAGTATTGATCTTGCTTGGAGATTAAACTGCCTTATTTAAAAGTTACGATTTAGTACTTAAGTTTACTAGACAATAAAATGATTTGCTTTAATCATACAGTTGGAACTAAAGAAAAATGTCTGTTACTCCTATATGCAGAGTTCAAGGTGCTACTGGAAATACACGCTAATTGCTCAGTGTGCACTCAGTACACAGAGGCAATATCTGGTGGTCACTCTCTGGAAAATAGAGAAGTTTTTGACTTGGACTGGGAGATGGAACATAGTCTGTAGAACAGACTACATAAAGCCTGCTACTTACAGCAAAAAAACAAAAAAAAAAAAGAGACTAACAAACAGCTTCAAATGGAAGCTCTACAATGAAAAGGAATTGAAAAAAAGAAACCACTAATGTGACATCATAGGGTGGTGACTAAATGAAAGTTCCTTTTTCTATTTACCCTAGAAAAATTAGCCATTAAAATTTCCTTAGCTACCCTACAACTGAAGTTCCCAAACTTGATAAAGTATGCTGAAATTTCTAAGAGAAAAACACCAGCACAGAAGCACCTGATGGCTTCTAATTTAGGAGAGCTTCTTAACTTTTCTTGAGTGTCATGCGCTGTGGTCAACTTTTCCTTCCAAGCTGTTGTTAACACTCAAGTTTTTGCAGGACTTCACATGCCTTCAAGAGACATATCACTTAAAGAGTAGCAACAGATCACTGTGAAGTTCAGTAAAGTTATTTCAGGCTTTACTAATCCATTGAGTATTCCAAATACAGACACTAGTTTAAGTCAGGGTAGATAATTAAGGCAAAGTGGTAAAGAGTAAGTTCTGAAGCCATATATATGACCTCCATACTGCAAGACCTTATCTAGCTGCACACAAGCCTTGTATCTATTTACACACAGTGTTTACCGCAGCCACAACTGGTAAAACCCCATTCGAGAGCATCTCAACTACCCCTCAGAACCTTTAAAATACAGTTACAGCAGGGGTTTTAACACGTGTTAAGTGAATTGCTGCCTCTTGAAACTCCTAAGGATGCAATTAGTCACTGCATGTTCTTTGTTTCACATTAATAAGTTGCATTGCCGTTGCTTATGGGAGTGGTTAAGATACACGGCTTCATCAACTACACATTTTGATCTTAATTCTACTAGAAGACAGCCTAACCCATTACTTCCCTAAAGGGGTTCTGGGAGGAGTCCCCCTAAAGGGGGACTACAGGTAAGGAAGGAGAGATTTATATTTATTCTGTTCTACTGGAAATAATCACAGTAAATAATTATTTGTAATGTAATATATATAATGTATTAGATGTACATGTTCCTTAACACTAGTTCATGGCCTTCTGGAAGAAAATGTGCTGAGAAGTCACAGGGTTAGGAGGAAAATATTAAAAAATCTTGTGAACAGTAATGATATAGCTAGGAATTTTCCTCTGTTATGGCCAAGAATAATAGGATTTTCAAGAATTTCTTTAGTTAAGAGAACATTTTTCAATAGATATTCTAACAGCCTGCTCTAGCATTTTGCTTGCACCAGCAGTTGGTAAAAATATCTAAACATGCAAAACCAAAACCCATAGAAGAATGTCGTACGAAGAAATATATATAGTTTAATATGATTAAGTTACTTACCTTTAAATTTTGATCGAATGTTTGCTAGTTCTTTGTTTATCCTTTTTATCTCCGCTTCTTTACTTTTGCCTGAAATCAAAAGAACAGACATCAGGACACAGTGGTTTGGACAGCCCTCTCTCTGACACCGTAAGCTGGTTTCCACAAACCATGCTGTGTGAACATACAAACATCAGAAGGAATTATTATTCTCCCTTTGCAGTTGTAGGGCCAAACAAAGGCAAACATCACAGAGGTAACTTCAGCATTGTTTTATAGGGGAATTTGAGAAGCTAGAAGCTTTGCAGAATTTAGACAGTATCAGTCACATACAATTAATCTAAAATGCCTTTATTACTGACTTTCACAAATGCTTCAGTTTTTATATTCCTTAAACTGACAAGAAGAAAAAAAAAAGAATTTTACTTCCAATTTGATTACAAGGTTAACAGTGCTCTGAAGGAAATCATCTCCTAAGCACTATCTTATAAACAAACAGCTTCTGTTATTCTCCATCTTAAGGACAAGCCAATTTACTGTTTCCCTACATCTACATCTCTACATCCTACTACATCTGCATGTTCAAACCTCCTGTGACATACAATGACTGCTAATCATCCTTTTATCATTTCAAAGATGATGGAACAGCCATCATGAAAGACGATTGAGGCCAGAGGAAAGGCAATTAAGTAACTCCAAAAAAAAAAAACGCCTTAGGATAGTTTAATAGCAAAGTATTTAAAATATAAGGGAATCCCATGCCAAAAGGAAATTAATTCAGATTGGCATTCCTTGATTTAGACTCAAAAAACAGAAACTGAATTTATACACTTTCAAAAACAAATCTTGCATAAGATGCAAAGAAGTGTCTTATATTAATATGCCTATAACAATGGCCACAAGAATACAATATAGCAAGATTAACACAGTGTACAAATGGAAACAAGTTAGGCCCAAAATAGAAGCAACTACTTCAGTTTGTCCTGTCATTTTAACAAAATAACTACACATCTGCTTAAAAAGGAAAATTTCCATTCTACAACACTGTTTTGAAAACGGGCACTGCTCAAAACACTGAAATGCAAGAAGCCTTGGCAGGCACACCGCATGGAAAAAAAAAACCCACAACTTCCGCGATACCCAAGCCAGAAAAACTACTTGTACCTACTTGTCTACTTACTGCTTTTAAGATAGACATTTTCAGAGCTCAAGAATTCACAGTAACTGTTCAGAATTGGGTTTTTACGTGTACGCATCTCAGTTTGCAGAAAAAGCAGGAGAGATGTCCAGTTTTAATTTCACCTAGAAACTCCAGTGTCCATCAATTAACTTCTAGAATGGCAAGGGTAGAAATCCCAGCATACTTCCCCCGGTAGAAGTATCAGTTAGAATTACAAAGTTTAACCAGTTTTCACTAACGTGCAATCACATATCACAATCACAGTATAGTTTGGGTTGGAAGGGAACCTTAGAGGTCACATCATACAACCCCGCTGCAATAAGAAGGGACATCCTCAATCAAAGCAACTTGC
>BJBW01004418.1:249-15714 GCA_004320125.1 Scolopax mira
AATACTAAAAATAACCTCCCTTGTGCCTCCCTTCCCAGGAGAAGCCAATCTTTCATATGCTGTTCCCAAGCTCGGAGCTTGCAGCCCCTACATCTTCTTGCTGATGAGGGTGTCAGATGTAATTATTTTTGAAAGCTGTATCCCATGCTACGTTCGTGTCACTAATCTCGTCACTTAGGAATATTTCATCTCACGGCTGTTTATTCCTGCATTTAGGAAAGCAGCTCTCACATATGGTCTGAGGCATGCGAGGCCCTTTTTCAGTGGTCTGCAGAAAAAAAAATCAACCCCTCGACAACCCAAGCAGCAGCAAGACACGGCAACATAGGAGGGATGCTACAAAAACATCCTGTTCCAACGCCACAAGCCAGCGAATATATAGGAAGGCTAAAATCTCACTGTCATTTTTAACCACTGATACCAATATTTACAGATTTTAGTCCATTAGAGCAGGTGACGTGCTTAGGTGTCCCGATGGCACATGCTCTCACCTCTGCCTTGGGTCCAGAACGCTGTCACGGGGCATCTCTCTCCCAGGCCCATCTTTATCCCTGAAACACCTCACACCCCAGGTGGGAAAGGTGCTCTCAGTTCCTCGGGTTTTCTTTCCTTGCCTTTGGTGATGCTCCAGGGACTTGTGATGCTCAAGCGATGCTCACGTCATTTTGGTAAATTATCCATCACTGCAGAGCCCAGACTGGACAGGAGCATGCCTAAAAAAAAGTAAAAGTTTTAGGGCTATCTTTCATACTTGCTAATGAATAGCAGGCATAAACCTAGATGTTTTCCCTTATGGGTGATCAGGGGAAGTGTGCACAGTAATTAGTAAATATATAATACTTTGTGGTTTTTAACATAGATTTTGTTACCAGTCCTTGCTAGTACTTAATGTACAGCCAATACAGTTTGGCACATGAGATTTAGTTGAAAGAAAGCTCATGTTAAATTTCAGTAGGATTCTAGATATTTTCGTTTCAAAAACCCATCTCAATTTAAAAGTTAAATTGTGACAGAGAGACAGAGAGAGAGAGACAGGTTCTGGGAAATTTGACTGAGAAGTAGGAGCAATTGTATTGTACCTTTCCATTACAGCCAAGCTATAATTGGTCTGATCGCTACTATGAAAGAACAAAATATTGGATTCTGCTGTGTGGTGGGGCAAGTTATTTCACATGAATTTGAGAAATGGGTAAGTTTCCAAGCACAGTATCCTCCTTACTGCAAAATGTCACAGATGTGTCAGGTACAGGTTTTAAGGATACTCTACAACATCTTTCTGTATTGTTTGACAATTCCACATGCCCACTGATGACACTAAATCATAATGCACACCAGAGAAAGAACCACCAAGGTTTCACATCCCACCTTAAACTCCCCACATCTCCATTCCAGCTTTGAACTAACTTGGTGAATGTAATGTTCTTCCACTTCAGAGGATTCAACGAAAGACTGACATGAATAAAACTTAACATACCTCCTGGCCAACTTCATCTAAGGAATACTACTAGTAGTTGACTCTGTTGGTTAATTCTAAAAGCTTTCTCAAGAATGGGGTAAATTGTGTCTGATTTCCAACCTCTACAAGGACAATCAAGTCACTCAACTTCTGTCTAAATGGCAGCAGGATCTGGTGCAGGGCAAGATGGAAATGTAGTTAATGCTTGATCTTCAGGAAGATGCTGACAGATGAAACTCAAATGTTTCTGGTCTCTTTTCAGATATTCTTGCTCTGGTGCTTCACATATGCTTTGTGCCTTTGATCCCTGTTTGGCTGATTATACCAAACTGAGGGTTAGGCCATCCAATTCGCACTGACGTCAATGAGCTTTACACGCAAAAAATCCTACTGATTCCTGTGGTTCCTATAAACCACGTGGTTTCATATGATGGACAGATTGCTGGTGTGAATTACCAAAGCCCCACTCACACCAAGAGAGGAGCTGTGCCTCGTATGTGTGTGACATGTCTGACTGGATAGAGCACTGACTGAGGAGGGTTCAGAGCTGAAGGGCACAACTTCTCTTTTATTCTCAATTTCTTTGAAACCAGCCTTTGGATTTATTATATTTGCTCTTTTAAGAGGGTGTTAGTTGACACTGTACTGGATACATTTTCCTGCAGTCGTTCTCTACCTCAAGTACCTGAGATAGCAGTTGTAGAGATAAAATTCTCCATGCCCCCATACCTGAGCTTGAGAGTGGCTGAGGAAGAAAAGGCAGCTTATCATCTGTGGAGCTGGCAACACCGTTTAACCAGCTTAACATCACACATTTGAGTCATCTCTCCAGGGGTTACTATGCTTTTGTAGCAAAACTCGACAGACCTCGTGTGCTAATAGCAATGGTGCTAGTGGGCCTGCTCGGGAAGCACACCCTGCCACTTCCACTGTGCAGCCTACTGCTTTGGGGAACATTAAGGTGGCCCCAGCTCAGCAGGTGCCCTCAGGACTGGGGACTCCACTGGCAGCAGGGACTCGTTCCTGGATAGGAGGTGAGTGACCCTGTCCTTTGGCAACAGCAAGAGACATCTGCCCTAAGTCTGGGCTGGATTCAGGTTGGGGTCAGTGGGTTGGGTTTTTTTAATGTTTCAGGGAAAAGAGAAGTTCTTCTCTCCAAAGGCAGATTTCAGAGTTTCCTAAATTTGCCCCTTTTCACCGGGGCAGAGATTTGTCATGTCCTCAGAGGGAGAAATGCTGATTTACTCATGCCTTTTATTTTGCCAGGGGTGTCTGCTGGATTCCCAGGCTGGAGGCAGAAGCCACTTCCCTTAAATCCACCCTGCTGTCCCCTGGCAGGGCTGATACAGGCTCTCAGCCTCTCCTGGCCAGTCCCTGAAACCTGGTACCCAGCCAGGGAAACCTGCTGTAAACATGAATCTACAGAAGACAGCTGCCTGGCTGCTGGTGTGTTAGGGGAAGGGGATGGTTAAAGAGTAGAGGAGAAGGCATCCCAGTCTGCCCTTAATTACAGTACCTTGAAACCATACGCTGTGGTTTTCAGCCAAGGCTGCTTGTTGTCTTAGGATGAATGCCTGTAAATTTGAAATAAGTAAATGACTTTATTGTGAGGATTTGGCTCAGGAGAGCCTCAGCAGCATCCTGAAGGGTTATTTAAATGTCAATAACATTTTCTAATTCGGGCTCTAGGAATTAAACAAACCCGTGTGGAATCAGCAAGTTACTAGTTTAAGTTTGTACAGCTGTAAACAAGTATATGTGACAGAGAAACCTTCCAGTCAGATCAAAACAACAACAAACTCGTTTGCCCAAAACCTCTTCTCGTTATTAAAGGCGCAGAACATTTCCTGGATATTCCCGTGCGCGGTTTCTAGCATATAGTGTGAACCCCGTAGCGCCCCCCCCCCCCGCGCACCCCTTCTCTTCCTCACCCAACACCCGCGGGAAAGGACGTTCCCGCAGGCGGCGGGAGGGGAGCGGGGCGCCTGTGCGGGCTCCACTGCCCTCTCCTGGGGGAAGATGCTCCCAGGAGCCGGCGAGGACACGGCAGGCGAACAGAAAGCTCCCGTGCTGCTGGTGTTTCACCACTTAACACCAGCCCGAAAGCTTTGCATGGCAGCTGTGCCACCTATAGAGGGACCGAAGCGTAGCCCTGTTGAGTCAGAGATGCCAGCCTGATGGCTGTCCCACTGGCTGTCACCTGCGCAGCCCCAAGGTGTCAGAATGGAGACCACATCCCCCAGAGAGGTGCTTCATTCCCACTGAAAGGCTAAAATATCAGCTCTGCATGGGGGGAAAAAAAAAAAAAATCAACAAAAATTTGCTTCTCATAACAGATAAAATAACTGGGATACACGTATCATTCATGAGACAAGACTCTCAAAATAATAATGATTTTGTTTGTGAATAGCAATAGGCTGACTGCTAAGCTCTACTTTCCAGTCCTTTCTTCTGAAACTAGTTTCACTTACTCCGTATTTCCTGCTCCAATGCATCTCCTGTGCTTTGTGTAAATACTGCCTTGTCCCGTGGCTGCACTGGGCCTTTAGTCCAGGGAGAGACTAATCGAGAGCATCCCTTAATGATGCAAGTGGCCTTCTTCCCTGAAGGACTGAAATAAAAGAAGCATAGTGTCACATTTTCATTTCTCCTATTGGTCCCATTACCTAGTGTCTGAGTACTTAGAAAGCTTGTCAGAAAGCCTTTCAGACATACTCAGTTTATAGAAAACAGCACCTTCAAAACTGGATATGGCTTTTTATCGTCAGCTGAGCAGTAAGGTCATGTATGGCATCTCTTTTCAGCAGCCCAGGAGGGAAAGCAAAATTTTGGCACCATTTTCCAAGCAGTCTTCTGAGAAGAGAAACAGAAGAGCTCTGTGGGGTGTTTCTCAGAAACTTCCCACCCCTCCAGGGAAGCTGGAGCCATTTAGAGGATTTGTAGATTGCCAAGGACTCGTTTGCGTTTGCCCTGTCTATGTGCCACTTCTCAGAACCTGTTTCCATCTATGTCTCATTTCTTGGTGCTTTGGTCTTAAACCAGTCTGCCTCGAGCCTTGAAAACCCTCAGCTCTTTGCTCTGGGTAAGTCAGTCTGAGGGTGGTTCCGGCTTTTCCTTAGTTTTTATCATCATTTATTTTCTGCTCCCACGGGCATGTCTACATGCTCCAGTTCATCCTGACTGTGAACTCCTGAGGAGAAGGTTCAGGTTCATTTTCAGCAAAGTTACCCAATGGATGTCTTTCTGTCAAAAACTGCCAGCAAAGCTTATTGGAGCAGAGAATTTAAAAAAAAAATAATCCCAGAAGAGATTAAAATAAGCAACATGTTTTGCTTTTAAAATTTCTAGGGACAGATCTTGAAGTGGTGTAAATTAGCATAAGTTTTCTGGTGTTATAACCCCTACAATCTGAGTGAAAGTCAAAATTGGACATGATTTTATTTAAGGTTTAGTTACTTTTCAAGGCTAAAACTCAAGCTTCTGAGGGTGGGCATGGTTCCTTTTCATTCTCTATTTGGGCTGCTTCCACCTGTTTGCAGGAATTTGTTTCTTTCTTTGATTTGTTTTTTCTGCTGCAATTTACTGTCTGTGTTCTTTCACAACCCCCCCTCATTCATTTCTCTCTCTTTACTCTCTATTGTCCAACCTTTTCAGCTCTCTTTTCTCTCTTCCCCCTCCTGCCTTTCCTCTTTCTTGGTAGTTCCTTTTCCTTCCCCCTTATCTCAGCAATTGCTGCCAACAGCTATATTTGGAATAGAGTGGGAACAAGCTATTCTTGTGACTTTACTTTGAAATAACTGAGAGGAGCAGATGATTTTCTTTGAACAAATAGAGGATACACTGAGGAGAAGGCAGGCTAGTAAAGTCAAAATTACATTGTTAGGGAATACCTGCCCAGCAGGTTCATCTTTCCCAGCTCTCAGGATAACTTAACCAGCTATTAGTTCTTGTTTGCTCTGTTTAAGCTTTACATCCTTCTTTTGTGCAAAATTCCTCTCTCCAGTTTAGTTACCTGAGGTCCTACCAAGGCCTAGCTCCTCACCACAACGTCTGGGCACTCACACGTCAAGGGGAACGACTGCCACCTAAAATCAGATTAGCCAGAATTAGCTGAAACAGGATATATACTTAACACTTTAACTCAATGCCTTTGTATCTTCTGGTGTAGTCATGGGATACTGTAATTGAGTCCCACTTGTTTGGGCTAGCACAGAAATATGCTGTGAGGAACAACTTCCTATCGAGCAATGCAATTTCTCCGTGTCCTGTCACATTAAATCCTTCTCATCACCACCTGTTCCTCATCACCCCGGCCATTTAAACTGCTGGAAGCAATACGTCAACAAAGCCAGCGAGAAACAGAGCAACACGAACAGGACAGCACAGGACACTTTACTCCCTATTCCCCATATTTCTGCGTTTATACAATTAACTCCCACATCGGCCAACCAAACAAGAAGTGAGGCCAACTGAGAAATTGAGCATTGTGGCTTAGCATTTTGTGTTTGTGCCAGAAGAAGACCCAAGTCTATTTGTCTGCTCCCAAATGAAGCCAGTTCTATTCAAACCAGGCTGTTGTACATGTGTTTGTGTGTGAAACTGCTTCATACAGGGATGAAATTACATGCAGAAAGATACAGGGACAAGATCTTTTCTTACAAGCTAAGCATTCAGAGGTGGAATGAGTGCTAAACATTAGATGAGAACCTAGAAGGAAATGATTCTTCCATCCACCAATGACTTCCTGGGATTTTATAAACCAGATGACACAAATGGTCACGCTGACATGGGGCTTCCATAGTTGTTTCTGCAATAATTGTTAATACGTTCAGTTTGCCAACAGAATATACACCAATACCAACCAGTATCTTCGGAGGCAAGGCTGACAGAGTTCTAATGGTTTTCTATCAAACCATCTAATAGAAAACCATATCATTCTTCAAGCAAAGTCTCTTTTCCATGTCCACAGTACTACTACTGCCACCATACTGCGATATCAAATACAGGCTAAGCAAAGGGGAAAAGGAATGATCCAAGCTAAGAAGTGACATCTACTTCCAGCATTACCACTAATCCCAGTGGACACTACCAAGCATGTCTTTGGGCTTCTGCCCCTTAAAACTATGCTGCAGATATAACAATATAATAACATTTCACATTGAATTAAACGCAAATGCAATGGCTAAGTGTATTTCATCAGTACTTGCAATTTTTTGCTGCTGCAGAAAACAAATATGTTTTATTTATGTGTTCCCAACTTCAGGTCAACACACAAATGAACTTTGATATGTATTGAGGAGCACTGCTAAACCCATGGTGAACTTGGAAGGGTTTGAGTCCTCATCCCCTGTCCCATCCTCACCATGCTGGCAACTTGCAGCTTTCCTCTCAGCCTCCTCGACTCCACGTTCTCAGTACAGTGAATAACACAACTGCAAAGAGCATCTGAAAAATAGTATTCAGATTCAAGCCTCCCAGGGCATTACACAGGGCACAGATCTGGGCCAACCTGCTGAAGAGGGAACTAGCCCACAGCTGTATAGCCACAAACAAGTCATCACTCACTGGCCCAGGGACAAGAAACCGCTTCCCAGGCTCTCAGGAGTGTTGTGTGCCTTTGCTTTTTATTATTTGGCAGATGCAGAGATAACTAAGGATTAGCTGCATCTAAACTGGCTGATAACTAAAACCCACTGAGATTTGCAAAGTAGGCTTTCCCCAACCTCCTTGGACTGGACCAGATGAGAAGATGAGCATTTTCTGATGCTTATCTACATTCTGATGCTTTCTAGTGCCACCCAGAATGTAGAGAATTCTTATACTCAGCATTACGAGTCCCATGGTATGTGATGTGCTGGATTCAGCCCTCTTGTCTGCCTAAGTGCAGCTGAACCCATTTCTTCCACCTTGTAGAATGGCGCCCAAACCCATAATTTAGGGTCACTCTGGGGCTTGGTTGTGCGTTTTTGATGCAGATTTTGAGCTTCATGTGAAGTGAGTCAGCTGCAGCGGGGGTCAGGGTACCTGCCTGGAGAAGAGCCAAGATCCAGTTGGAAGATGCAGCTGCTGTCTCAATATCCACACCCTAGCTTCGAGCAGATCTCAAGGAGCTGACAGGCTGTGCATCTGGAGAAGAGTTAATGAGAAAACTTTTAAGTATCAATTTGCAGTTACAACCACAACCTACAAGTGCTTTCCAGGCATCCAAGGAGGGACAATCATCGTTGCCACAACCCACAAAGGGCATAGGAAAAACAGGCGCGAAGAAAGAGCAGCACCAAACAGTGATGTTTTTCACTTTTATCCACAAAAAATAGCAACCAGGGAGTATTCACCCTGTGAGGTACCACAGACCAGCCTTAAAGCTGGGCTGAATAATCATCGTGTCATAAACCCTGTCCTGTGATTCAGGGCAGCTCTTGTGCTGGAGCACACAAAAACACAGCAAGCCCAGAGAGGCTGACCAGGGCTGCCACAGGCTTTGCAGGCTTTCTGATAACCACACTTATTGTAACACGATTTAAAGTTGACAACGTGTCTAAAAACACACACAATGTCAAAAAAGGAATGAAATGTTGCTTCCCTCTCTCCCCCCCCACCTCATTACAGGCTAAGGAAAAATAATGTATGGAGAATAATACTTCACCATCTAAAGAGTTTTTTTTTGGTTTCTGAATCTAGTGAAGAGTCATCGTATATTTTGACAGAAAAATGAATCAAAATAATAAAGTGAATACAAAATTATATTGCTGTCAATAATTTAATTTACACAAAATAGCACTGTGACACGGTAATTGTTATATATGATGCAGCATTCAGTATAATATTTGGAGAATGCATTATAGAAAGTCAACATTTAACTACTAAAATCAACTTACATAATCAAAGCTGTCAGGGAATCTTTACAGTTTTATATTAATTTGAATGTAATTTACTATAGAGGTGTCATTCTTAGAGGTGCTTACAATAGTTAATGATCTCTGCATTTCCATTATAAAATCCTACTTTCAAAGGTTTATAACTTGGTCTTAAGAACTCTCAGCCCTCCGGCACATTTTCCTTTTCCTTACAAAAACTATGTTAGACATTTTAAACTTTTCTCTCAGAGCAGAAAGTGCGGTTACTTTCAAAATTCATTTTGAGGATTTGCTAATTTGCTGCTTGCTACCCAGAGATCTCAGAAAAAGAAAGGTTCTTCACAGTAGAAAAATTAGAGTTACATTCTCTCCTTCCACTTCCCTGAGTATTTTTACCCCTCACACTATTTTTCTTCCTGGAGCGTGGAAGCATTTTCCAATTGCATCCGAACCTTCTCTGCATTGTCCCTTCCTATGTTGCTGCCATCAAGCTTTCTTTCGGGTCCTCTTCTCCATTGCAGACTTTGACTCCTGGCTCTGTTGTATGCCTTCCTGCAGATGTCCACCCTTACCTTGGCAGTTGCAACTCTCACCACATCCATCAGTTATGAGCTCTTTTTTCCCCTTTTTTTCAAGCTGCATTTCTAATTAATTTTTCCAACTCATTAGAAGGCCAATTAATTTTGCTCTAGCAAGTACATTTCTCTCCCTGATCTTACAGGTTTGATTCATATCAAACAGAACCCATTGAGCCACATAGACCTGCTCTGTTGGTTATTTGCTGGTTTTCAGTTTACCAGCCACAGGAACTGCACAGCCCTGAAGCACTAAATCTGTTTCCCCCTACCCCAGGCTTTCTTCCCAGGAGGTAGGACACTGCAAACCAATTGCCCACAAACACACTGTTACAGGTCATTTCCAAAACCAGAATTTGAAAAGCAAATTGTCAACACAAAGCTACTATCCATAATAATAGCAAAGCAAATAATTACCTTGTCCACTTTGGTAGACCTGCTCCAATTCATGGGTCTAGTTTTCCCAAATCCTGCTCAGATTCACTTTTTTCATCCACATCAGTTAACTGTCAGCTTCATGTAACTTCAGTGTTACTAGGCCCAACCCAACATGTTTGACCCAACATGTACAACTGTATCCAAAATCTAGATCATCACTAACATGCAAACATCTAGACTTACATGGAGGTAGCTTTGTCACTTGTTCAGGATCACTTTATTTTCCAGGCGAGGAGAAGAGCTTTATAAAGTATTTATGATGCTGTATTCTAGTTGTTCTGTCTTTATATGTCCCTGGACACTGGCCACTGGACAAAATTGGCCAGTGCCCACACTTAGCCAAAACACTTCCTTCCCTTTTTCTATACTTGCCATTTTTCTTGTTTAAAAAATATTAATGTGTTACTTTCTAATAATTCAATGATGTCACAAGTAAGATGGGAATCTCCCTTATGCGTATGTAGCACAGATCTATAATTTTGGACAAAAAAATAAATCTGTTGCTTACATATCGCATTACTGGGGCTGGAAAGAAAAACTATTTCCCATGTCTTGATGGTGGACTTGATTCAAGAAAAATGTGGTCATATTTAGACTGGAGAGAACTGGTGACTGACTCAGAGAGATGGCTTAACTCTGTAACTAGGGCAGATAACAATGAGAAAGACAACATTGGGTGTATTCTGTTTGATCCTTCAGATTCATAATTTAGTACTACAAAGGAACTCTAGAAATCACTTTTTTTTTCCCCCAGTGGACACAAGCAGGATGTATGTCTGGGTGAATTCTATTTTGTAAAAGCATTTGACACACTTCAGATCTTTATTCTGGTTTTGGAAAAAAAATACTATAATACTGGCTGTAGCAAGGACTACTAGCTGAAAGCTTCCGGATGTTACTTCATCATTCTGTGCATTGAGAAAACAGAACTAGAAGATGAAACTTTAAAATTGTCAGAGAAGTCAGTGACTGTATGGATCTCTTCTCCTGCAGAACAAATGGGACCTGCCAGGCACAGGACCTTAGAGGATGTTCTTCCAGACTGGATGACAATTGTTGCGTTTTCACTGTCCCTCACAGAAAAATCTACCGGACCGGTTTATCCCCATTCAATATTTTTACTCCTTGAATCTCAATGAAGAGGTTTTCCTCTGATGTAGGTAGTGCTGCCCTCTCTCCCGAGGTTGACGCCCACTTCATTCAAGTATTCCTAGTGCAGCAGGGATGTTAGTGGCTACTGGCTTTCAGCCAACATCCCACACATTTCCTCCACAGCAAAAATGCTTTAATTCTGACCCACTGCCTTTCAAGTAGATAGTAAAAAAAAAAAAAAAAAAAAAGTCACAAAGAGCTTTGCTTTTATCTGTATTTCTCCTTCAGAAAGATCTGAAAAAAAAAAAAAAATCAGACATTGTCTTTTTTTTTTTTTTTTTTTTTTTATCTTTTTCAAGGTCCACGGTCAGTGAAGTTTGGTACTGCTCTTAGAGCCTGAGCCCAAAAAGAAGCAGAAGGCATGGTGGTGCTTACAAATTTGGGTAAAGCAGGACAAGTCACTGTGGAGGGGTGGAGCACATTGCCTGCCATCGTGCCAGAGCTCACATCCAGTGCCTCTCCTCTTCAGCAGCTCTTCTGCACCCCAATCCTTCTGAATCAGTTCAGCCATCGTCTACCACAGGAGCCTGAGTTTTTCAGGCAGGGAACTGAAAAAAAGATCAGAAGGGATGGTAACTTTTGGCTCCCAGCTGAAATTTTCCATCCTCACCACAGTTATGAAGAACACTGCTGATGTTACCTGATAACTGCAGGGCAGTATGTTCCAAGCCCTGCATCTGAATGGGCAAGAAGAAAATGTACATGTTTACAGACTGGGCATGCTACAGGCCTGGCACAGTCCTGTGCCACTAATGAATTTGAATTATTGACAAATTATGAAATATATAAGTATTCTTACACCCACAAAAGCCAAACACATACATGGTTTCAAGACCACTGCATGGAAAAAAGGGTGCAATGGAACAAAAGCTGTCCATTTCCCAACTCCATTGCACAGAACCCTAAGGGAAAACAGTACATACAAACAGGTCTTCTATTTGTTAACCTAGGCAAGCAGAGGTGAGGACAGGCACAGTGGTGTTCACAGGGGAGTGTGGAGCCCACGATTACAATCTGATATGCTAGGAGGGTTAGAATCAGCAGCCAGAGAGAAGGAAAGGGTTGGCAAACCATTTAGTCAATTCCCAATGGTGCTGTTAGAACAAAGGGAAAATAATCTGCCCCCCAGGTTAACAAGTTATGTAGTCAGAAATATTAGAGGTAACAGGTTAAGAAATAAACATAAATCAAAAGAGTATAGGGAAAGAAAACCCCAAAGACAATAACCATCTGGGAAAAATCACCAAGTGTAAAGTAGATGGCAAAATTTTGTGATACAGGTGGAAAAATAACCTACTTCATTCAGCAAAATAAGAAAGTCTAGATGACTTGAAATAAGAGGGACAATGAAAATTGAAAGAAAGAAATTAATTAAAGAAAACATTACACTGACCTTGCATAAATAAAGTTTCAAAGATTGCACACATGCTAATCTGAGAAGCAGTATGGCTAGAAGTTCCTAGAAGAAATTTCACTCCTTGATATCAAGGATAAGTTAGAATCTGAATGGAGATTAGAGGTATTTGCTACTGTTCCAGCTGATTATGATCTTGGAATATTACATGGAAACCTATGTTGCAATATACTGAATTTAAGGAGAAATGCAGAATGTACCGATGAACTCAAGGAACAAAACTAAAATAGTAAGAAGAACATAGGTTAAAGTAGAAGCTGCAGAAAACTGACAGCAGGAATGATTTCAGAAAAAAAGAGGATAGGTAAATTGGATAAAACAGAGGAAAAGGCTGGCACCCATCATCATCATGACACTTGCATTACATCTCACTTCCAAGTGCAGAGTCCAATTTGGGAGAAGGCAAGAAGCAGAATATTCTCTTTATAGGGAGAAAAAAAAAGGCTTCTTTCTTTCTCAAGTTCCTGTGTCAGTAGCCATTTTATGGGGCTGCCAATCATGGCAAATCAACTGAAAAGCCAGATCGTTTTCTAAAGCATCTACCTTCCTAGAGAAAGATTTTAAAGTTGACTGTGTACAATCCAGCTGCTGCTTTTAATCTTTCCCTGACAACAGTAGTTGTTTTATTACTTTGACAGTCATTTTTAGCCTATGAATAGTACCACAGTCCTTGTAAGATAGGAAAAATCTTTTGATCTACAATTTCATAAGGTTTAGCAATGGACAAAGGATTTTTCCGGTATACTTGATCACACACTTGCTGAAGTTTAGGCTTAGAGCCAATAAAAAGGCACTGAGCTACTCATTTGGAGAAACACAAAAATCCTTTTTTTTGAATAATGACTGCCAGAAAAAAATTAATTTATTATAAAATTACTACCTATTAATATAAAATTACGAACGAGATTACTCCTGAAATAACTTTGATACACTGCCAAAATAACTTTTAATTTTCCCACTGTTTTCAGATGGTATGATCTAGAGGATAGAAAATATGGATGCAAGATAAGCATTGTATATAAACACAAAAAAAAGAAAGGCATTTCAAGCTGACTGTAATAACTTAGAAAATGGGAGAAGACTCAGGCAGACACGGAGCGGTCTTCCAGCATAATGACTTGTTCTATTTGCTCTACAAATAAGAATTTTATGTTTTGTGCACCCTGAAATACCATATAAACTCTAGTATAAAATATATTTCCAAACAAGAATAAACATCCCTTTGCCAACCATTGAGTGAAAAAGTAATTGAAAATTATCAAATCTGTAATTTTTATTAGTATAGGCTGCAGTACTTTGAGCACTTCCACATATGTTTAACTTCACACACACGTGCATCCCATTTTCTTGTTCTATTCATGCTGGAACACATTATATTTTTCCTTATGTATAAGGAATTAAATCACAAATCCTCTGTGATATTAAAGTTTAAAGGCAAAGTTTCTAGGGCAACGATCAATTTAGCAACTGGTCAGCTGAGTATATGTATACCTATATAGGTAGGAAAATATTTGGATAAGTAGCTAAACTGAAGTCTAACTTCTCAATTAAAAGTGCAGTGGAGTATATATATATATATTTATAGACATATATACACTTATTTAAAAAAAATATTTATATGTATATATTTTAGTAACTGAACTGATGAAGCCTGGACTGAATTTCATTTGAAAACTCAAAGTCCATTGGGATGGCGAATTTTCATAAACAAATTCCTTTCTAAAATCTACACCAAGCTCAAAATTTAAATGGGATAAAAAGAAACAATTCTCTTTCTAGCTGGGTGCAGTTAGAAATCATTCATCTTGATACTTAAATGAGTTTAATCAGAAGGAAACTAAAGGATGATTAAACGAAGAACAGGAGTTCCTCCTCCACCCCCTGCACTGTTCAATTGTTCACATATCTGGGGTATTTCTTAAATAAATCTATTTCAGAAGACAAAAATAATTGGATTTCATACCTTTTGCAGGACAGATTTTGTTTATAATATCTTGAAATTTCCACAGAATTCCCCAAAATCACATTTTCTGGCGAAATACCAGCCTGACTCCTACAGTCTAACATTCACAACACAAATATTTTGCTTTAGTGTTTTCAGATAAACCACTGCCCTTTGCTTTCATTATATTCTCTTGACAAAACATTGAGATGTTTCCGAGCAATTATTAAAAAAACAGAAGCCCTCCACAAACAATCAGAACTGACCTCAAGACATCAGTTCTCAGAGCAAGCAGAGATCTTCACCTGTTTCTCTATTTTTCCAGATCTCTAACTGAAAGATTTATCCCTGCCCTAAACAGTTATATTTTCAGCCCCCCTATTTTGGGATAATGCATATCTCTGAGTTCTGCATATGCAAGATTTTTCTTTCCATTCCTTCCTCCGTATTAGGAAGTCTCAGAGGAAAGAGTTTGGCCTCTGCTGTCTGTTAATTATGTTCCTACAGAACCTCTTGCATCAGACCTGGCCTTACGACCAGCGTTTGCCCACTCAGCCCTGTTAACTGAGTTATCCTGCCCTTATTGACTCTTGGACTTACCCTTTGAGACCTCAGTCCATTAAAGAAGGAAAGATGGACTTACTGTAAGAAACACAGACCTGTGTTTCTCTGTCTTCCCTGCCACATTTTGCAAAGTGCTTAATACAATACCTTGTGCAATAGAAATGAATGAATGCTTGAAAGTAAAAGCAGAGTTGTGCCCTGATAATCCATGCAAACTGCAGTTCACGTAGGTGTCCTCTTCTCTGAGTACTGTAAATAACTAAAAAGAGGTCTGGCTCCAAACTCTATTGAAGCCAGGAGCAATTGCTCCACAAAGTAAGATGCAGGGATTGTCTATTCCCAGCACGGCAGTGCCTGGGGAGTTCCTGCTAAGCCAGACCACCAGGGTACAGCTGACAAGCAGATCATTGCATGTACAAGGCATCAACTCTACAAGGCCTGCAGGAACTCTGTGCAGGTGGGTCTGATTCCCATTCTTCAGTGGGCAGAGGCTACCCCACCAGGACCGTTCTGTTGTCTGTAGTCATGTTTATTTAACTGATGATTTACGTCTGCAAAAGCATCAACTTCTCAACAAATTATTCATCAAGACTAGCTCCGTGCTTTCTGATTTCCAACACTGACCCAGGATACTTCATCTAATAAATTCAAAATAGGTATGAATAAACAAACATGGCATTATATTAAGCTCATTAAGTATGCACCAAGCTACACAGTGTTAGAGGTACACACAATACTGGGAACCGATGGAAGATGAGTCTGCAAAAAGGAAAGATTATTATCTACATGATCAAAAATCTCATTTCACTTTTAACTTCACCTGTTTTGTCTGTTTTGGCTTAAAACGTACTAATAATTTCCAAGTTGTATTTAACTGATTTAGCATATAGTATCTCTATATGATATTTCAACGTTCTATGAATTCCACCCAAGAACAAACAGACTAAAGTCTTTCTAACAAACAGACTAAAGTCTTTCTAACACTCTGTTCATTTGTAAAATACAGCTATTCCTCCACCATTGGGAGAGCACAAGTTGGAACATAGGAGGTTCCACTCAAATATGAG